>JAJONS010032531.1:0-17465 GCA_029582315.1 Solanum tarnii x Solanum tuberosum
ATATTAACTCAATACTAAGCTGAATCTATCTATGTCTGAAATAAGCCTCTAAACTGACTAGAAATGTTGGGACATGCCCCAACTAGGTATAGCAAAACTGAAACTAAAGACTAAAAGCAATAAAGATAAACATGTCACTAGTCCTCGAAGAATAAGGAGTCACCACTGATGCTGCTGAACTGAAGATCGGAAATCGATCTAAGCGTGATCTAGATGCTGAGAACCTGAACCTACATTACGAGAAAATGTATCGCACGTATGCGTCAGTACTTGAAAGGTACTGAGCATGCAAGATAGAGTAAAGCTGAAAAAACATATAACTGAACAAAGCAATAAAGCAATGAAATAATCTGAACATGATATAGATACTGAAAATACTGAATACTGAGCTAACTGATGCAAGGACCAAATTTATAACATGCTGAGACTGAATACTGACTGTACTGAAATGTGGTCAATGGAATAGAGTCTGACTGAACAGTGGGAGCTACTAATAACCGACATAAAACCACATGAGATAAATATGGAGTCCGATGTATACGCCCCATCGAGAGGACCCAATATACCTTGCCAGAGGTATAGAGGCATGCTAGCGTGATCACTAAACTGATGTTCCCCACAGAGGGGACTTACACCTACGTGGCTCGTAGTTCTGGGACTATATGGGTACGCTGAACCCTAGTCCAACTCGGTATTATGCTACTCCCAATAGATTAAGTGATTAACACATTATTATTGAATTTTTGTAAGTTACTGGATAGCTCAAACTGAACATGCAAACTGAGAATGCAATAATTAATCTGATAATGATGCATTAATAACTGAGGCATGTATAACTGAATAACTGAGATATCTGACCTAGCATGTGTAAATCAAGAACTAAAGAAATACATATCTAGGGTTATGAAATTCATGCAATAAACTGAGAAATAACATGATAATCTGATTTGGAACATGTTAATAACTAATTCATGATAATATGTTGTAATTCTAGAAACCCTAGGTCTATTCATAATAAGAGAATCAAGAAACTGACTGAATTCTAGGGACCTAATGGGCGAAAGGAACCCACTAGTGAAATCCCACATACCTGGTGACGAATTCCACGGAGAAATCTGTAGATTTTGGGGCTGGTACTGATGGAACCTTGCTGCGTTCTTGAACTAGGGTTCTTGACCTTTTTCTCCTCTCTTACTTCTCATTTTCTAAGTTTTGATTAATGATTTGACTTGGATAAGTTCTAGTTATGTTTCTAGGCTTAAACTGACTAACACCTCATGATTTAGGGTCTAAACGTCGTACCTTAGGGGTTAAACGAAATAGGAAAAGACCAAAAGACCCCTGAATTAATTGTTGTTGGAGTGACTGACGGGCCGTCTTTCAATCGACGGTCGAGTCTGCCCGACAGGGCTTCACTAAAACGAGCATAACGTTTTACTCAAAGGTCAGAATTTAGAAAACTTGGTGGCGTTGGAAACATAATTCAATTATCTATCATATCATAGGTCATGGGACACCTAATTCATTTTGTACTAAAAGTTATGACCATCTGAAGTTAACCCATCAAAATTTTCAGCTAATTGGTTGCTACCCTCACCTACGGTCAGACCTACGGACCGTGGATCGATTGACGGTCCATGCTGGTCAACCGTAGTTTGTGTCAGAGGCTGGGCTTAAGGCGCATCAATCCACAAACACGAACCACGGTCCGTGAGCTGACCTAAGGACCGTAGGTCCGGCCGTGGGTCAACACTTAGCCAAATTTCTGGCTTAGTTTTGGCGGAGTTTGCTGACACGAACTACTGACCTGCAGGACGGACCATGGGTCCTCCTACGGTCCGTGGATTGTGCCGTGAGTGCCACCTGCAACACCAAAAATCTGTAATCTGGTCTATTTTTGGATACAGAGTGTTACATTATCTCCCTCTTAGGACCATTCGTTCTCGAATGAAGACTAAACTAGTTGAGATGGAGGGAGAGGGATGCAATCCCTACCACTAAACACTGAGAACTGAATTTCTGACTGAACTGAGGTCCAAGGACATGCAAATACGCTGAAAATGCAAGTACAAACTGAAGAAACATGCTTCTAAGACTGGATTTATGCATGTATGACTGAAAAACTGATGAGGAACTATACTGAAAAAATAGCTCAAAGGCTCTTTTGGAAATCTCAGTTTTCGATCTTATTTAAATGTGAAAATATTTTAAACTCTTTTGGAAATACAAAGTCCCCATATACTTTTGAAGAAATGAACTTCAACTTTACTCTTTTACTGAACTCAAAACTTAAGTCTTAAAACAGAGTTAAAACGTTTGTAAAAGACTTTTGGAAAACTTTATGAACTTCTCTTAACTTGACTTTTGACTTCTCTTGACTTTGATCTTAACTGCTCTTGACTTAACTCTTAACTGGTCATTGAATTGAATTATGGATTCAAGGATTGTGATTTGTGATTGGAAGGATCTCATGATGTTTAGGAATTATTTTTGATAGCTAAACATGAGAAAATACCAAAATATCAATATTTGAGGGTGGGTCTGCGACACGGAGGGATATTTTGAATTTAGTTTCGAAAACAACTTTTGAGGCAGAACGCTATGTGACGGCTTCGCGACGCACCACCACGGATGAAATTTCTTCTTCGTTTTTCCAGCTCCAATTCGCCTAAACTCAACTATTTTGCTCAAATTCTCTTTAGATTCAGATACCCAACGTTTGTACCCATGAACCTAACTCAAAGCAACTCTAAAACTCAACGTAAAGATCTCAAGAATTTTTCAATTCAGCCCAATTCAAGAATGAAAAACAAATTCAAGAACACCATTCAAGATTCGTCAATTCTCGACTTTCTAGCACAAACTTCATTGAAATAAACATGTTGGCGCATGTGTGAATGAACCCAACGCTATTAAAGACTCACATACCTCGTAGGGATCACCCCTTGTCGAAATCTACAAGCTAAGCCTTCAAGAACGACGAACTTTGCTCTTTCTCCTCTTCTTTCCTCTCCTCTAAAACCCTAACTCTTTTCCAAAAGCGTAAACCTGACCAAGTTCAGTTTAGACCCTTAATTAATTCACTAAAACAAATTTAATTAATTGGATAAGGAAAAGACTGAAATACCCTTCAAAAATCCGGATTGGACATTTCCTTATTTGAACATCCCAACTTCCAAAGGGCATAACTCACTCATACAAACTCAAAATCGCGCAAACTCATCGGCGTTGGAAAGATTATTCCAAGAGATTTCTAACCATATCTGGAAGTACACCTAACTCATCCGGAGCTAGGAGTTATGGCCGTTTGAAGTGGACCAAAACCTCACTTTTTCTAACTTAAACAAATTTCCAGATTTTTATTATTTCCAAAACTGACTATTTCCAGTTCTTAGCTTCTTCCTAGATATTTCAATTTGCGAGATGTTACATTACACGTGCGCCAATGTTGCTTCAAAAATTATATTTTTTGGTGACATACATCTTCAAATGAATAATAATAATAATAAAAATAATAATTATAATAATAATTAGAGCCTAGGAACTTTCATGGTAATTATGAGATTGATGTGAAGTATTTCGGCATAGATATATTCTCTTATTTATGGATTTAGGAGATACTAGTACAAAAAGTACTCGATTGGAAGAGGTAGATATACCTCAAAACCTTGATTTATTAAACAAATGGACTATTCCAAAAGTTGATATAAAACCCATTTACGATTATGGTTGGTTTGATAAGATCTCTAATAAACAGTTGATAAAAACTACTGAACAATCTCTAGCGTTAAATTCGTCAGAACAGACTATTCGTTTGTTGAACAAACGCAATATTGATGTTTATAGAAATCAATTCAAGTTCTTGCATATTGGCGTGGTTCAAATTGCTTTTAAACACCTAACTCTTAAAGGGTTACCTGAGACATTTTTAGCTGCTCTTCGCGATGCGAGAAATTTCAATTTTAGACAATCTTTGATGGGTTCGATTGAATCTACGGTAGCTTATGACCCAGTATATTTCAATACTCAACCAAATTTGCAATTATCTTTGACTGATTCTAATATATTAGATTCTTTAACTTTGAATGTTAAAACGCATGGTTATAATTATGCACCTGGATCTGAATTAATTTGTTTATCTTATAGAATCTATTTCAAATTGCTTGCTACTTTGAATCCTAGATGTAAATTTTATGATACATCTGATCAAACCATTTTAGTGGAAACTAATTTCGCTAAGTCTAAGGTCACTACTAGAAGACCTATAAAATGGAAATAGATTAATTTTCCGACAACTTGGACTTTAGACTCTGTTATACCTCTAGAACAGATGACAGCTGCTGTCACTAATTCTGAATATTCCCATATTACGCGAAATTCTGATGGAAAGATTTGTATTCAGTTTGATGAAAAAAGTGTCCCTTATAATAGACATTCTTTCTCTTCTGATAGAAGATTACTTGCCATCCAACATATCTCACCGATTGATCCTTATGGTCCAGCTCGAAATCGTGCTGCTTCTTTGCATACATTATCTTCTATCATATCTACTGATAAAAATAAAATTAAAATCAATCCTCGATTAAATATTGTTCAAACAAATGATAAATCATCTGATATTTCTGATAAGGATATACCTTCTGTATCCGAAATGGATTTCAATCTTAATGATACTTAATGATGAATGTACACCAAATCGATTTTAGTCCAGGTTCACTGGCAAGAAAGTATATTCAAAATGAATTTGCAAGTGATAAATGGAGCCAGTTTAAAACTTGGTTTTTTGACACTTACAGCACTGAAGATCTGCAGAATATTCTCAAGAATTTTATGAAACTTGTGCTTTGCATAATCATATTATGTTCTTCGTACCTTGGTTTATAACCACTTATTTACCTTTATTCATCAAAGTCCTTGAACGATCTTATAAAGATGAATCATGTAATATTATTAAGGCTATTTATCTGCTCAGGCACCATTTATACTTCCTAATAATATAGGGATTACTTTTATTGCTTTCCAAAAATTCATTGAAAATGATGTGGCTACGATAAGTATTAACGAGATTAATAATCTCATTTCTCAAAATAACTATTTAGGTCTTTATGTGAAAGTTTTAGGAGAACATATTAGTTCTCTCGATAAAAAACTGGATGATCTGATAATTTTAATTGGTCAGATTAAAAATGATTTAAAACCTTCTGAACAGGCTTCTTCGTCAAAACAACCTGATGTACCTATTCAGAGACCTCCTGAGATTCAAGATTTTATCTTTAAACCACTTTATGACCTTGAAAATCTTCTTGATAAAAAGTTTTCACAATTTGGGGCAAATCCCGTTAGTTTATCTGAAGATTTTACAGATGAAATAGAAATCACTTTAGATTTTAAAAATCAAGTTGAATTAGAAATGAATAAACTTTGTGGTTATCCTAAAAAGAATAATGGTAATTATGCTCATCAACCTAGCATGCAAACATATTATTATCCCCGTCTTACTCCTCAAGACGGTTTGATAGAAGAACGTGATTGGAACCAAACTAATACTTCTTACAGTGGAAGTGAGATCTATGAATGAAATCTCAACGGTTTAACTTATAGGCAATTAACCATACTTGTTCATAGAATGTTTATGTATGCTACTATTTGCAAAAGTGTTAATAACACAGATAGAACTATTTGCAAGATGATAATTGCAGGTTTTACTGGTCAACTTAGAAGCTGGTGGGATAATTATATGATTACTGAGGCAAAAGCTGCTGTAATTAATGCCAAAACAGCTAACGATGGTATTGATAACCTAGGATTTGGCTTAGTAAAAAATAGAGAAGACGCAACTTATACCCTGGTCTTGACTATTCTAGAACATTTCAATGGTAGATTTACCAATCAATATGAGACTGTGCGTTCTCTGCTAAATGGTCTTCGATGTAGGCATTTAGGAGAATTCAGGTGGTATAAAGACACTTATCTAAGTTGGGTTATGGAACTACCAGAGAGCGGTTTTGAACACTGGAAAGCCAAGTTCATAGATGGCTTACCTCCATTATTTGCCGAGAGAGTTAAAAAAACTATGAGGAATTCGCAAGGAGCTATTCCTTACGACACTTTTACTTATGGAAAATTAATAGGAGCTTGCACCCAAAAAGGTATTAATTTGTGCAATGAATTGAAACTCTCTAGACAACTTAAGATTGATAAGCTTAGAGAAATATCTCAGTTAGGAGACTTTTGCGTTCAGTTTGGGTTACCAGATGCAGGGAAACAAACCAAACATAGAGATTCTAGAGACTCTAATCTTGAAAAACCTTATAGAAAGAAAAGGTCTAGACGAAGATCTAGGGAAGAATGGGAAGAGTTAAGAGCTCATCGTAAATCTAATAGATTTACCAAGAATAGATCTAGGTGAGATCTCGCAAAGATTAAGTGCTACAAATGTGAAAAATTCGGGCATATAGCACCAAATTGTAGGCTTGAAAAGCTTAAAACTTTAGAGTTAGAGGAAGATTTGCACGATAAGGTCTATAGTTTCTTGTACACCTTTGGTTCTGAGTCCGATTATGATGAGGACGATTATTCTGAATCAGGTTCTGAAATTGATAAACCTGGAGTGTCTGGTAATACTCAGTCTGCAACTATAGATTCTTGTAAATGTAGAGGTGATATTTGCTCTTGTGAACATGATGAATTTTATAAATTACAATCTCAATTTGAAGATATGAATATTAGTACTATTACTTCTGATTATGTGATAGAACTTTTAAGAGAAGTTACTGATAACACGTTGTGCGAAAAGATTATTCAGCTTGCAGCTAATAATAAGGGTAGCTCTTCTAATATTGTTGAAAAATAAAAAAATGAGTTTGAATATTCTGCTCCACATTCTTTAACTGAAGTCAATAATAGACTTTCTAATCATCATGTTGTTATTCATGATACCTCTTTTGATGACTTAAAAGGAGAAATTGAACAATTGAAACAGGAGATTAAAACTCTTAAACAAAATCAAATTATTTGTGATCACCGCCTTACTCAGATTGAGTCTGCTAACAACAAAAGTAAAAATATTTATGAAGAAAATACTCTTGCAAAACCTTTTAATATTGACCCTAAACAAAATATGTTTTTAGGAATGATGCAGGTTGTCACAGCATAAATGGTATATTAAATGTACCATATTAACTGATAATACTTTCTCCATAACTGATATTGCTATGATAGATAGTGGAGCTGATGTTAGTTGTATTCAGGAAGGGCTTGTACCTAATAAATATTTTGAGAAAACCACTCATATGGTAAGATTGGCTTTAGGGCATGCTTTAGATATAAATTATAAATTACCTAATACTCGTATTTGCCAAAATAAAGTTTATGTTCCACACTTTTTTTTCTGGTTAAGAATCAATTATACCCACCAATTGTACTCGACACCCCATTTATAAATGCTCTTTATCTGTTTACCAGCATAAATGCTAAAGGTTTCTCTGCTACTTATAAAGACCAAGACATAAGTTATACTTTTGTCACTGATCCTATTTCTCGTGATATTAATGTTCTAATTAATATGAAACAAAAGCATGTGGATTCCTTGCAACTTGAATTATTTAGCATGAATATATTTGATACTTTGAGATCAACCAAAGTACAAGAAAAAATTAAATTAATAGCTGAACAGATTGCCATTGATATTTGTGTTGATCATCATGGTGCTTTTTGGAATCGAAAAAAGCATATTGTTACTCTTCCATATGAAGATACATTAAGATACATTCTCTGAGGATGATATTCCTACAAAATCACGTCCTTGTTAAATGAATACTGAATTGGTTGAATTTTGCAAGAAAGAAATTGATAGTTTATTACAAAAGGGTTTGATAAAACCATCAAAATCTCCTTGGTCTTACACTGTATTTTATGTCAATAATGCAGCTGAAAAGGAACGAGGTGTTCCCAGGTTAGTTATAAATTATAAACCTCTGAACAAATACTTGAAATGGATTAGGTATCTTATTCCAAATAAAAAGGATTTATTGTCAAGATTATATGACGCCAATATGTTTTCTAAATTTGATTTAAAATTAGGTTATTGGCAGATTCAAGTATTTAAAGAGCATTCTTATAGAATTGCTTTTAATGTCCCGTTTGGACAATACGAATGGAATGTTATGCCAGTTGGTTTGAAAAACGCTCCTTTTGAATTTCAAAAATTTATGAATGATATTTTCAACCCATATTTGGACTTCATCATTGTTTATATTGATGATATTTTGGTTTATTCAAAAACTCTTGAAATGCATATTAAATATTTAGACATTTTCAAGAAAATAGTTATACAAAATGATTCGGGCAAAATTTTTGTCGTTGCCCTGTGGTATGACCACCAGTTTAAAAAACCAATTTGGAATGGGGCTAGCAAATATATTTGCACATACTTTAATGAACCAAGTATGTTTGTGTCTCTCGTTATTATAATAGAGAACTTTATTAAAAGCCTGAATATAATCCCAATATGTAAATTTCATAGAGATTTGTTAAGGCTAAATTGCATTTCTGTCATCGAGGAAATACCCCAATCTTCTTTCTGTAAAGAAAAGGGAGATGGGAACATCACCATTCTCTGAGTTGCTAATACTGTTACTCATTTTGAAGATATTTTCTAGATAGGAAGTCTAGGAGAGAGTTATCACTTCCTTTCTTATATAGGATTTCAAAATCAAAAGGAGCTAATTGTGCTTGCCATTTGGCAAACATTAATTTTGAAGCATCATGGTTAAAATCTTTATCAAACATATATTTGACTGATTGAGCATCAGTGTTAACAAGAAACTTTTGATTATATAAATCATCTTGAAATTTTAAAACACATTTAACGATGGTTAACATTTCATGAGTCACCGTAGCATATTTCTTCTGAGCATCGTTCTATTTTCCTGAATGAAATCAAATTAAATATTCAGTTTTATAATGAGGATTGATTTGTTTTAGAATTCCTCCATAACCTATATTAGATGCATCAGTCTCGACTATCTTTTGCCAAGTAGGGTTAGCAACAGTTAAACACGGCAAAGATTTAACACGAAGTTTAATATTTTTTACCAAATTGGTGAGACTATCAGCCCACGGAGTTTTATGATTTTTCTTTAGCATGTCGTATAATGGGGCGACATCACGAGATAGATTCTTGTAAAAAGGGGAAATATAATTTAAACTTCCCAAGAATCTCTGTAATTGCGTCCTGTCTGTAATGACATCAGGAAACTTAGAAGCAAAATCAATCGATCTTTGAATAGGGGTAACCTTCCCCTGACAAATAAGATGTCCTCAAAATCTGACTTTAGATTTTTATAATAATAATAAAATTCTGTAAAGAAAAGGGAGATGGGAACATCAGGTTATTGATAGATTCAAATATTTAAAGAGCACTCTTATAGAACTGCTTTTAATGTCCCGTTTGGACAATACGAATGGAATGTTATGCCATTTGGTTTGAAAAATGCTCCTTCTGAATTTCAAAAAATTATGAATGATATTTTCAACCCATATTTGGACTTCATCATTGTTTATATTGATGATATTTGGTTTATTCAAAAACTCTTGAAATGCATATTAAACATTTAGACATTTTCAAGAAAATAGTTATACAAAACGGTTTGGATTTCTAAACCAAAAATGAGTCTATTTCAAACTGAAGTCAGATTTTTAGGACATCTTATTTGTCAGGGGAAGGTTACCCTATTCAAAGATTGATTTATTTTGCTTCTAGGTTTCCTGATGTCATTACAGACAAGACGCAATTACAGAGATTCTGGGAAAGTTTAAATTATATTTCCCCTTTTTACCAGAATCTATCTCGTGATGTAGTCCCATTATACGACATGTTAAATAAAAATCATAAAACTCTGTGGACTAATAGTCTCACCAATTTGGTATAAAATATTAAACTTCATGTTAAATCTTTGCCGTGTTTAACTGTTGCTAACCCTACTTGGCAAAAGATAGTCGAGACTGATGCGTCTAATATAGGTTATGAAGGAATTCTAAAACAAATCAATCCTCATGATAAAACTGAATATTTAATTTGATTTCATTCAGGAAAATGGAACGATGCTCAGAAGAAATATGCTACGGTGGCTCATGAAATGTTAACCATCGTTAAATGTGTTTTAAAATTTCAAGATGATTTATATATTCAAAAGTTTCTTGTTAACACTGATGCTCAATCAGTCAAATATATGTTTGATAAAGATTTTAAGAATGATGCTTCAAAATTAATGTTTGCCAGATAACAAGCACAATTAGCTCCTTTTGATTTTGAAATCCTATATAAGAAAGGAAGTGATAACTCTCTCCCAGACTTCCTATCTAGAGAATATCTTTAAAATGAGTAACAGTAAGGCAACTCAGAGAATGGTGATGTTCCCGTCTCCCTTTTCTTTACAGAAAAATAATTGATTACAATTTTAAAGGTTCTTCCTCTCAACGAGACATGAAAGAACTAATATGCTGGAAAATTATAGATGGAATGGTGATGGACCTTTTCCTATCAATGGAAGAATCTAATACTTATTATGACGCATATTGGGAATAATTCTCGATGTTTTTTTGTAGGATGGAACCCTCTTGGGTAACTAAGGGCCGAGGAAAGGGAAATAACCCAAGAGGAAGGGGAAGATACTCCCCAAGTTCATCAAGATCATCATACGAATCTTCACCCAACACTCCAATTATAAAGAAAGGAGGAATGAGTTTATTTAATTTAAGCTCAAAAGCCCGAGAGGCAGCTTCATCAGCACATCTGGAAGATATTTCGAAAAACAATCCATTATATGCCTAATTACAGGCATATTTAGCACAAAAGCAAAGTAATACTTTTGCCTCAATAGCTAAACATGACGTTGATGATATCAACTCATATGAAAAGGTAGAAAAAAGAGAGATGATATTCCTCTTAGAAAATTCTGAGATACAAAGAAAAGAAGAACTATGGAAGATATTCCAACGGTATTTACTCAATGGACTTTTTTTCCTGGGTGAGACATACAAAAATCGGTCATTTTATGAAAATCTGCTAATAAGCACAGGTGTTGAATTTCAGCACTTTTCAGGTTATAATACCAGCGAGAATGTTTATAACTTCTCCAAAATGATTATAAAACAAATCATTTCTATTTAAGATTGGGGTATTTCCTCGATGACAGAAAGGCAATTTAGCCTTAACAAAGTCTCTATGAAATTTACATATTGGGATTATATTCAGGCTTTTAATAAAGTTATGTATTATAATAACGAGAGACACAAACATACTTGGTTCATTAAAGTATGTGCAAATATAATTGCTAGCCCCATTCCAAATTGGTTTTTAAACTGGTGGTCATACCACAGGCCAACGACAAAAAATTTGCCCGAACCGTTTCTCAAGTTATATAGAGAATGGGTTAAGGTTTCTCCAGACCTTAACAATCTATATCACTAGGATCACGTTTTTTATATGCAACAAATCAAACATATATATTTCTTTGTAGAATTTTCTGTTCCATGGATTCATAAATGGGCTCCAGAAGTGGATTTCACTGAAGAACAAATCCCCTGTTTATATCGAACTTATTACAACAATTTTTGGGGATAAACTAATGAAAAAGGACCCCCAAACAAAGTCATTATACGGATAAGAACTATTGGACTTGATTTCCAAGACAATTCAAGATTATAAATCAATTCCTCATAAAGGAATAAATGTTGACACTTCAGTAAGACATATGGCTAGAAGAATTTCTAACCAAGATGAAGATGATCAAAATAAAATGATTAATAATTTTTTGGAAGAGGTCAAGAAAAACCTTCTTCTTAATATAACTCACTACGCAAAATCAAATTCATCTATGCACAGTGAAACAAGTGATGATACTCACGAGGCTCAGTCATATGAATCAGAAAGGCCGGTTTCGAAAGACACGCTGAAGAAAGCAGAAGATTTCCTTTCAAAACTTAAAGATAAGATTTAGCGGATAAGCACTATCAACAGTAGAAACACTGTTGCAACAGTTGATATACTGTTTCTAGGACCCTCATAGGGGAGTTTCTACTACTATTCCTAGATTCTTTTTAGTTTCTATAAATAAGCTTGTTTTATTTTGTAGAAGAGGCAGGTTTTCGGAAACCATACTCTGTCTTTCTTTTGTTCTCCCCCTCTTTCTTTCTTGTAATATATTGTAAGTTGTAAGTTTGCCGGAGTACCGGAGTACCGGAGTTTGAATAATATCAAGTATTTCCATAGGCCCTGGTGTTTTGCCACAAGGTACTTTCTTTAATTCTTCCTTTATATTACTTTCTTATCTTCTCCGATCTGAGTCGTGACTATGTCCGACTAAATAATTATATCTATGCCGGATAACTAACTTCTCTCTTATATAGACCATGAAAGGAAATAAGATTTATTTAAATATAGAGGAATTTTAGTATGGCTTCTCGACTTGGTTCTGAGATTGAGGTACAGTCGGATCTAGTACTACTTTTATTGGCTTTGTCTTTGTGACTTCGTCTGATGAGCCGTGGTTTTTAGCCCTAAAGAGAGTTTGATAAGTAGGGTGCCTCATACCCGGTTAGAATTATCAGACACATGGGCTCAATAAAAGTATGTATTAGCTTCTTGACAGGCCCTTTGCTTAGGTAAAATAATTAAACCATGTAGTCTGAGAAACTATGTTAAAATTCTTGTGTATTTCGATTCTTATGTAGTTGGACTACCTCTAAGGATATTGAATTGCTTGATCTATGACTGGCGGTAGTCCGCCCTTTGCTTGTGTTTTATGATGTCAAAAGGGGGAAGTGCATGCTTGTGTAATATTTATAACCTAATTGGTCTAATTTGATCCTCTAATGTGTTTGGTTTATGTGTTGTACTTTAAGAAACTGACATAACACAAATTGATCTATTCATACAAGAAGTAATTAATGGTTTGTCATCATCAAAAAGGGGGAATTTGTTAGATCGAGAAATATTTTGATAATTGACAAATAGAGGAACAAATGAAAGGAACATGTTACGCCGACATGTTCCTTTCGGATAAAATCTGACTGGGATAAGGAGAACGTCAACCACGCGAATTAAAAGTTATAAAGCGGTGAAAGAGTTGCTTTTTCGACAAGAAACCAGTGCTAAATGGTTTCCTTTCATAAATAAATCCTTATGAAGTAGGAAGCATAATCAAAGAAGGAAGTATAATGACGTGAATGTGGTTTCAAATCTGGAATGAAGTAGGAAGCATAATCAGATGAGGAAATCAAGTTCAAGTCAAATAAGGAGAACAAAGAAGACAGTCGAGTCAACTTGAAGAAGGAAGACTGTGAGGAGTTCAAATCTATAAATAGGGCAATATTTTTTTCGGAGAAAATGGCGCACTTAAACAGAGAATTACAAACAGAATACAATCAAATAGAGGGAGTTCATATTTGAGTGATTTCTGATTACGAAGTGTAACCAACGTAAGGAAACAAGAATTCAAGAACTGATTCATAGGCTTATGTTTTATAGTTCTTAAGTCAAGTTTGCTTGTATTGAGTTTTTATCGAGTTGTAACTTTAATTATTTCTAGATCCAGTGAAGTATAAACTGGAGTAGGAATAGAGTCTTCAAGTTGGGGCGACTGAAAGACTTGGGAACATAAACCTTGGGGGGTTTGTGTTGAAGTTTAGGAATTAGAGTTAGTTCCTAGGATTGCAAGAGTTGTAATTTGAATTTATAACTTGAAGTGGGTCGACGATCTAGTTAGTTGTTGGCGTCTAGGAATTAGAGTTTATAATTCCTTAGGTTACATAGGTTTGTAATCTTTTGTTGAAGCTCAGAGTTTAATAAAGTAGAGTTAAATCCTACAGAGGTGTAGGTCGTGGTTTTTACCCTTTATGAGCCAGAGTTTTCCGCGATAAAATATTGTGTCATTACTTTATTTGCTTTACATAACATAACTGCTGTAATCTGCAAAGAAACATATAGAATATACATGTTCCTTATGCAAATCTGGGGGCCAGTATTCCAACAGTTGGCTTAAGGTTTCAGTAATTTGAACCTTAATCAAGTCATTGTTCGAGTTGGAGAGCATAGATTCGAGATGAGTGATAGTAAAGGTAAGAGATTCTTCAAGAATTTCCTCCCCGCATACTCTCAGATGTACTGCTTCATGTAGACTCAATAATCCTTGAACATCATTAGTAAGGTTTTCTTTGAATTTTCTATCACGATCTATGAATTTCGTGAAGACATCTGCAGATTAATTAATAGTATCGTCTTAATTTGTATTGTTACAATTTGTATTGTTATAAAAACTTAAATGCAAATTGTTACTTATTAAACATGCCATACATAACATTATACACATTTACCAAAAGAGATGTAATGTCCTTGTTGCCTTAGCAGTCGAAAACAAAGAGAAACAACGTAAAGGTTGTCGTCATTCTGTTGGGACGATGCATCGAAAATGTTTTGAATGGATGTTTCAATTTCATTATGGAAATGATATGCTACTCCCAATCGTTGGATTGTGTCTATCAACACAAGTTTTTGAGTGCTATTGTCACAAGTTTCCACCAACATTTTCCTGAATATCTCTTTTAACTCATCAACTTCAACTTTCTCTTGGCTACTTATTTCCTGCAGGACATCTAATATCAGTAAATGTCTTGCAGCATACTAAAAAAAGGTATTTCTCTAATACTTGTTTAGACAACAATAAAAATAGTAAGTATAACATGCAAAATTAATTAGCAACAATATAATAAGGAGATTTTAAAGAAATAGTATGTGTTAATGTTGGGATATATACTATTAACCATTTGTTAAGATATACTATTATTTATTATAGAATAAATATTTGCTCAGTTTTAATAAATCATATATTCATTTATGGTGTTTGTTTACTTATATAGTAGATGATTTAGTGTGTAGAGTTTTAGCTTATACATAGAGGATTAAATCATCGGTTCTTATAAGTGTATAGTTTTTTGTTCACAATCTAGGATGAAAATTGGACATGCCATCGGTACGATTGTAGCACAAGATTATATGTAATTTATCTTGATTATGGGAATGGTATAGTTTCAACTTCTTGTGTTAGTGCATTTTGTATGTATTGAACGGGGCCGAGTAGAGATAGTTGTTTTAGACTGGCTAACAAAAACATATTCTCTAAACTATTAAATGTACTTATATTCTTAATCTTGATATAACTATTATGATCTGTATATATTAATTATCGTTTTGATTTATTAAAAGGTGGGATTCTGAGATGGGTCAATATGCCCGGTAGACTGGATGATAATAATAGATATTGGTGAAATAGTAAGTTAGTTGATGGAATCCATGTCTCTCTATAGAGATTGATTGATATGCCTTTTTGAGAAACTTACAAGTTTTCATCGTGTCAAACCTTGCAAGTGATTTATGAATTCGACACATGAAATAAGTTAAGTAGTGCTCTAAAGGAAATTAATCATTAAGTTAAATTCGTCAGTAATTTAATTTATTGATTAGTATATGTAATCTTAACATGGGGAATTAAATAAGTGTTTAATGGGGAATTTCAAAATATAAATAGAGGAGTGCAATTACGAATTTCTAGTGGAATGATTTGTAATTTATTATGGTAATAATAATTCAAATTAATTATTTGAAATTATTTCCATATTAGGAAGCCTCGGTAATTAATTATATGGTCCCTATAGTGCTCATATTTAACTAGAACTCAGAATCATATTTCTAAAGAAAAAGGAAAGAAGTAACATTGATTCTTGCTTTTTTTTTTTAAGAATAACGCAAGTTTTTTTTTTTTCTTTAAAAGCGTGGGTTTTTCTTCTCCTTATTGGATTGGGAAGATATCTCTATAAGTAGGGATTTTCCTAACCTAGAAAAAGATTGAAGGTTTCTATTCATACTTTCCCACCCAAGTATTAAGAGAGTTCGGATGTAAACTTGGGATCTCTGTAGAAGACCATAGCTATTGTCTATCTTGTAGATTTGCTTGAAGGCCTGCCCAACTTGGGATTCGCTTGAGGGTATCTTCTCACGCTTCAAGAAGTAATTCTTGAATTAAATTTCTGTAAGTTTATGTGTTCTAGTATATTATATGTGTTCTAGCATAAACGATTTGGTTATCTATTATTCATCTAAGCAGTATGATTTTGGATATGCTTCCACTGTGCATATAGTTTTCCATCAATTGTCATCAAGAGTCACGGTTGCATCTAAATAGATAAACTAAAATATATATATTTGTATATATGTTATACGATTATGAACATGAATATGTTGTATATTTTGTGTCGGCTCTGTACCGTGAAGAAAAGGAGGATTCATTATTGTTTTCTAGCCACTGCCGATAGGAAGAATATCCCAGATCAACTTTTGTAAATTTTCTTGGAGATTTGAGTTCTTCTAAAATAAAATAAATAATAATAATTGAAAGTTGGTGGTTTGAGTTCTTTTGGCAGTAATCCAATTTCTTGGTATTTTGACCAAAAGAAACACAAACATATTACTTGAATGTGATTGGCTGTTATTTAAACCAAAAAAAAAAAAAGAAGAAGAAGAAGAAGAAGAAAACAGATGTGGAGGCTTTGCTACAACTGGCTGTTGGTTCTTGGCCGCCTGGAAATATTGTTGTTGATTTATTTTCCTTGTTTTTCTTCGTAAGCTTTTTTTTGGGATTGGTTGTATATCTTCTCATGTCTTTTAGTATTATTATTAATTTGTATAAATTAAGAATTTTGTGATTAATAAATAGTTATCAGTTAAGTGATTTATTTATTTGGGATCATTGAAAATTCTTAAGTCTATACATGAGAGATAATATCGATATATGAATTGAGAATTATGATTAATAAATAGGATCTACAAGTGATCTGTTTATTTGAGTCATTAGAATATTCTCAATGTATCATGTATAAATTGTCCTAAGTGAATACTAGTGGTGAATATTTTTTGAATAAAGATTTCTTTAAGATGCTAGTAATGCTAAATTAATTCATGAGAAGAGATATTAAAGTTTTCACTCAAAAGGAGAAAAAGTAGTATCTTGAATTCTTAGATGTATTAATCGAAAGGACAATTGTTACAAGAAGGTGTTGTGTGTCTTAGCCAAAGAAAGAACACAAGTACACCTTATGCTCATGAGATAATTATTAAAAGAGAATGAAAATTTGAATCATGTTATTTTAATCTTTAACTATGCCTAAAACAATTATTTTTCAAATTTGGTCATAGTTTAGGTGGTCATGAATTTTTATGATCTCTGATTGACTTGAAATTTGATGGTTCCATCGAAAATCATTTAGATGGGCTTAGGTAGTTTGTCGGATTAAAATTTGATTTGAATATATGATAAGATCATTCTTTATGTCAATTATGTTTATGTTAAATTTGGAACATGATTGCACATGGTTATTTAACATGAATTGATATAAGAATGTAGGTCATA
>JAJONS010032532.1:0-18548 GCA_029582315.1 Solanum tarnii x Solanum tuberosum
ATTTTCCTCGTGGGATCGATCCCAACCTACAAGTTGGGTTCTTTACTTGATAACGATCGCTTATGCTTCTGTAAGGAGGTGTAATTTGAGCGTATCACTTGCCCTGGTTCTATCATGGCCAGAAGGCGGATCGACCTGGGACTGCTGGTTTCACAAAAGATGTCTTTGAGAGCCAAACAGACACAGACATCCCTGCCATTTCCTATTCTGATTAGTGAGTTATGCCGGCGTGTTGGAGTGCCCCGAGAGCCTGCTAGAGATATAGAGGTCACTCCATCTTCCTCCACTGATATCTGGCATATAGAGGCAGAGTTTACACGAGAGGAAGATGACAAGAGAAGAGCAGCCCCAACAGATACTTCTCCAAAGGTCAATGTTGACTCATTATCAGCAGAGACTCCATCGCCCACCCCGGCCTCGGAGCCCTTAGAAAGTTGTTGATGCCTTGACAGTGAGAGTCATTGCTTGCGAGAGTAGACATGGGGACGCCTCTTAGATGGCGACTTTAAAAGCTGAGATTGCGAGTTTGAGGAAGGATGTAGATTACCTTAAGTCTATCGACTTCACTTAACTCATAGAGAGAGCAGATGATAAGGATGTTCCTATGACCACCAGAGATGTGTAAGGGGGTGGCACAACACAGGCAGAGTTGGATGCAGAAACCGACGAGGAGTTGATAGCAACACAGGTTGAGGATATAAGAGAAAGCCAAAATGCGAGCATATTTAAAGATCTGCCAGATCTAGTAGAGACAGTTATGCAGCTGGTGATCCAAACATCGCTGACTGAGACGTCCACAGCAACCCCTAGTGGATCTGGCACTGCTTTTCCATCTGAGACTACTCCGGGCACTGATGCCCCAGCAGATAGAGAGATTGTGTATCCAGGACCTTTCTCTACCCTCCTTGTCACACCCTGAGCCTACACCCTGGGCGGGATCGGCACTCGAAGACCATTGTTGGCCCCAAACGAACCCTTGGCCTGTCCTTCTTAACTCAACGAAAACCTAACTCAACAGAATAACTCCATGCAACCAAAGGTCATAAGATAACTTAACTGATAAAATCTGGCCAAAAAGGCAACTCGAGTCTCAAAATAGAATATTTATATATATATAAACAGATGAGAGACTCGGTACTAACTGACTAATTATCTGACTGTCTATGAAGCCTTTATAACACTGAGATGGATGTTGGGACAGACCCCGCAACATTTTAATAAAGCAAAACTAGGAAAAATGAAATAACAGAGTCCTTCGGAATGCAAGGAGGCTCACCACTGACTCTGGAGTGCTCAACTGGATCAATGGCGTGCTGAATGATGATCCTGGGTACCTGCGTCTGCATCATAATAAGATGCAGGCCAACTGGCATCAGAACATGGAATGTACAAGTATGCGAGCTGGATAGCTAAACAACAACTTAAGCTTGAAAGGGATACGAAAGAGAACTTACCTTGGCTCTATTCAACTCATGAGTAACTGCACTCAATATAAGACACATGCAATATATAAAGCTTGTAAAACTATTTAAAACATGACATATCAAAAATCATATTTATAATATCATAAAAATAACATACTTCCTCTCAAAGTCTACTTGTGCAATGCATGAATGAAGTCCCATACCCTCATCCATACTAAGCAGAACCCCTCGAGGAAGCATGCAATTTCTACTGTGGGACTTTCTCTAACTGATAGCCACCACTACAAGACTAAGTGGGGCTATAGCGTCATGCCCACGCTGCCAGAACTGTCCTATACTTTGCCGTCATATAGAACGCTTTAACTTAGTGGATCCACTAGCTTAACTTTACGTGATCATCTAAAAGGTATGACCTGTCAAATCCCATGTTTGGCTACATGGTTCTTATGGAGATTTGAAGTAATATGAACTCGTGTCCCCAATTCGATGCTCAAGACTACTCCCAAAAATACTTTAGCTCATAAGTGTGTTAAACACATCTTTCTTTGGCTTGAAATAATTGCTCAAACTACCCTCTTAAAAGAGGTAATTGCTCTTGAAATCTCTTTCTAAAAAGAACATATCAAAACCATAAACCATATTTTAATATGATCATTGATGACTCGGGAAATCATACTGCATAAATATTGATGGTATATCTAGAGACCATACTGTTTAAACATTGATGACATACTTAATTGTCATACTAATCATGTTTTAGAAACTCTTTCGCAAAACTCATCTTTTCTTAAAAGAGATAGTAGTCAAACTGCCCAAAACTCTTTTGGAAATCTCAGTTTCCTCTCATCTTAAATGTGAAAACATTTATAAACTGCTTTGGGAATACTTAGTTCCCTTATAACTTTTGAGAAATGAACTTGACTCTTTACTCTTGGCTTAACTTGAAATTCTATACTATTTACTTAACTTGAAACTCTATATTCTTTACTTAACTTGAAACTTGAGCCTAAAAATGAAGTTAAAACGTTCAATAAAGAATCTTGAAAAACTTTAAATACTTGCTTTGACTTACTTCTTAACTTCTAAGCTTGACTCTAACTTCACTTGACTTTGATCCTAACTTTCCTCGAATTGGATTATGGATTCAAGGATAATGATCTCATGTTTATGGATGAGTTCATGATGTTTAGATGTACTTTAGAGTGTTGAAAACAACTATAAAACATAGGTACATTACCAAGGAACATGTATGCAAAAGTGGGGAAGGAATGGGAAGGGTTGGCGTCCTTGGCGCTCTGAGAGGCGCGGGGCGCCAGCCTTCAGACTTCAGAGGGGCCTGTTGGGCGCTCTGCAAGGCGTGCCACCCCAAGGGTGGAACTTCAGAGCCCCTTTTGGGGAGCGTTGGCTGGCGTGACGCCCCAGCCTTTTCCCCAGAAAAATCCAACTTTTCTCCTTAGTTTTTCCAACTCTAAACCTTCTTAACTTCAAAGTTTCCAGCCCCAAACACTTAGAATCATAAATCCCCTTACTATTCAATAGATTCAACTCGAAATCACAACCGGAAACATACACCAAACCAATAAGAAACTTCAACAAACACAACCAATCTTTTCTCGGAATTAAAACGAGTTTGGCGTGTGGGGGAATGAACCAACCCAACACTATGATCTGACATGCCTTAATAGGGATTACCTCCGACGAAATCCACGACGATCTCTACGAACCTTGCTTCTTCTTCTCCTTCTCCTCTTCTTCTCCTTTTCTCTCTCAAAGCCCTAACCCTCACTTTTTAAAAGGGAAACTGATTTAAAATCAGTCCAGATCCTTAATATAACCAAAAGAAATGGTTAGGGAAAAGACCAAAATACCCTTACAAATTTGGATGAACTTCCCTGTGCCAACAACCCAACTTCCAAAGGGCATAACTCACTCATACGAACTCGGAATCGCGCAACTCAGCGGCGTTGGAAAGATCACTCCAAGAGCTTTCCAAACATAACTGGAAATACACCTAAATCATCCTAAGCTAGGAGTTATGACTGCTTAAAGTTGACTAAAATCTCATTTTTTCCATACTTAGCTAAATTTTCTAGATTTTTAATTCTTTCCAAAAATGACTATTTCCAATTCTAAGCTTCTTCATAGCTATTTCAAATTGCCAGATGTTACACTCCTCTCTATCTTGCTTACATCTACTTTTGGATTCTGTATTACCTGCATTTGAGGACAAATTGCTTATTATTTGTGGTGGGTGAGGCCCACACTTTTGTGTGTTGTTTATGATTCGTGTTTTGAGTACATTTAGGTTTTCTGTTTATAATTGTGTTAATTGTTGCTTCTCTGTGGATGTTTGAACTCGTGGCTCCATTTATTTTTAATTACGAATGATTTTGACCCTTCCGAAAATTTTTGAATTTTTCGCACATTTTTTGCCAGCCCTCATTAGTTGAATGTAGTTGTTCTTTTGCAAAAAATTGAGTCTCGGTTTCGGTCTGTATCGATGACTTGAATAGTGCTCTCAATTGAACGAACATGAATGTTCGGCTACGATGAGGCCAAATGAAGTTGCATAGATAATATGTAAACTCGTTGCATCTCGTTGTGATTAGCCATTTATCGAATAGATTCTCTTGTAATGACCATTGCACACTAGCGAAAGTGTGTAGTCTTGTATGACTTAAGTGTCGATGCCTTGTGTGAGTAGTTTGCTTTGAAACTTGCATGAATAAACCTAGAATTTGCCATGTTAGTCTGATTGATTTAGAAAGGTGTCCTCTTGAGATGATCTTAGGCAACTTTAAAGAGTGTGAGCCAAATTTGACATATACCTCTTTTCTGGCCTACCCGTGAGCGTATGAAACTCTTTTGAACACCCTTTGAGCCTTACCTTTCTTTGGAAAAAATTTGATGAAACCTAGACCTTACTTGACCCATTACCTATAATCCTCTTAATTTGTGATTAGTGAATAGCCAACTTAGGCCAAAAGCCTAAGTTGGGGGTGTGGTAAAAAGGAAAAGGAAAAGTTAAGAAGTGCAAGAAAAAGTCCCCCCTAACCCATGGGATTGCATAAGTGGAAATCCCTTCAATTAAAAAAAACTGTGGAATAAGGTACGAAGGAAATCGGGTTTCCAAGCAATCCATGAAGGTGAATAAACAGGTGACTTAGAAGCATTAGAAAAAGAATTGATAAAAGAGGATAAGGGAATGCCTTGAGAAACCACATCTCACGAGGATGAAAAAGTCACTGAGCCTAAATGACCATACATTTACACTTAGCCCCATTACAAGCCTTTGAAAGACCTTTTTGATCTTGAGTAAGCTGAATCAAAAGTCGATTGGAAAATAAGGGCAAACCTATGGGTGAAAGCATGCATTGTGTTCCTCTTTTTGAGTGTGAGCATTATATCTGATCCTGATCTTGAATTGATTAACCTCTTTGTGTGAATATGGAATCATTCTTCATGTGAGGGCATTTAGATACTTTTTGTCGAGCTTGAACTTGCACAAGTAGCAAGTATTGCGAGCATGAGAATCTTTGGTAATGGTGTGTCACAACTTGAATCTTTGAGTACACAATTGATCCTTGCATAAGTAAATTGAGTCTTGTTGTGTGCACTCATGATTGAGTCTTGTGTAGCACTGTATAAGACACCCTTGTTGAATGGTTGAACTCAAGTTTGCTTAAGGATAAGCAAAAGTTTAAGTTGGGGGTCTTGATAAGTCCACAAATTGGACTCATTTAGGGGTTTATTTTGACAAGAATAGTGTCCTCGAATGCTTATTTTGTCTAAATATCTTATTAACACTCTTAAGTTTCAGGTATTTGAAGTTTTAGTGAAAGCATCGACACTTAGGCGCAAAAAGGAACAAAATGACTGAAAAGAACGAAGAAGCTGAAGCCCGAGCATTGCCAAGCACACTTGGCGATTTGCCGAAGGGATTTACTCCGCCATTTGTTCCAGTATGCGAAGCCCTAAAGGAGAAAGATAAAAAAGGCGATGAAAGGAGCAGTCGGCCTTCGCCAAATAGTTCCGCAAAGCAGTACTATACCGCTCAATGGTCCAGAACGTTAAGATGCTGAAGGCAAGCATGAAACGGCGATGAGACAGACGAAAAGATGAAGGGTGAGTCGCCGAGGTCATTCGGCGATATCGACTAACTTCGCCGAAAGATCCGCCAACGCTATTTTCTGGAGTCTATAAATACTAAACTTGTTATTAATTTTCAGAGAGTCGAACATTTATTTTAATTTCCGGAATAGAATAGTACTTTTTGGATATTTTTCTCTCAAGTTTGGAGAGGGTTTTTGGGAGACTTGAAGAATGAAGGATTTCATCTTCCCCAAGTTGGAAGTGGGTCTTCTCGATTATTCTTCATTTTCTTAAATCAAGGTTTAATTTCTTATACCCATTTGATTTTACTATCATTTTAGGTGTATTTTGCTATTTCTTGATGTGTGGCTAAAAACCCCCATTCTTAGGGTGTGATATCACAAATATGTTTTGTTATTATTGTTGGGTCTTGCTTGTTGATAGGTTAGATGTAGTTTAATGGTGATTTCACCTAGTGGTTGTGGTTTAATCTAAAGGGTTTGTAGTTGCAAATACAAAGTCACTCATGTGTTTTCGGCTTGCCTAAGAGGGAGGTCGCGAAACCAAAACCACTAGAATGATGGCCTAAGGAGTGAGTCGACATGAGGTATAGCCCGAGAGGGTGAGCTCTAGTCCCATATCCTAACACTCAGCTCGAGACAGTGAGTGGGGTAAGGCGTAGGCTAGTCTTTATGCGGCTAATGGGTGTCTGAGAAGAATGCATTTGAAACGGGGTAAGTTGCCCGAGAGGGAACTTATTTCCATTTAAAGCTTAGCCTAGTCACTATTATCTTACAAATTTCCTTTCAAAAGCATGTACCCAACTACTTATCTCAACTTGTATTGCGGTCACACCCCAAGAAAATTTCCCCATAGTTGATTTTCTTGTTAATTTTTGCTATTTTAACTAATTGTGACAAAAACCCCAAATCGTTATTTGACACTTTTGTGTCACCCCCTTTTATTTACTATGTTTTTACTCGTTAATATCTTTAGCTACGACTAGCTAGAGCTTAATTTTATTTTTCTATCAATTCTCAAAACCACTCCCTTGGGACACGACCCCAACCTTTAGTTGGGTTACTATACTTTCGACGATCGTGGACACTCATACCGTAGGTTAGTGTCGTTGGTCACGATAAGCATCAGCTGTCTAATGCTATTTTTTCTTTGCTATATGTAACGATTCTTACTGTTATACATAACGCTTCCAAATTTTCCTACTGTAGCTTGACTATCACAATGTATGCATATACGAGTCATTCGTTCCGACTAAAATATAATATTTTCTAAGAACTTTCAGAGTCATTCAACTTCTTCACTAGAAGGCTCTGAATTCAGACTCCGATGTAGAGCAAGCAATACATGTTTGTTTGGATGATTTTCACTATATTGCTCCTCCACAAATGGTGAAAACATATCCACTCTTGGACTTAATTTATATTGATCCAGTAATCCAATTTTAATCAATATATCGTTAAATAACTATTGGATACTTTTTGTAATGCAAAACAAAGTTTTGAGTATGTTCTAAATAACCCAAAATTTGTTTCATTGTCATTCAATAATTTTGGTTGATATTACTTGTGTATCAACTCAGTTTACCTATACCGCAAGCTATGTCTGTTCCTGTAGAGTTCATAATGTACATCAAACTTTCCAACACTCTGACATATCTAATTGAGACTGACTTTCAAGACCCGAATCGTCGTGATTGGCACCCACACTAACCCTCCGGTGGGAGAACCATTACTACAACCCAACTAAGCAACTTAACGAAAAACTAAACATTTAAGGATACGGAAGCAGGTTTAAATGTCCAAATCGAGTTCCCATAAACTCCAAAAGTTAAACAAAACAACTACCAAACATTTGCAGAAAACAACTCCTAGAACCTGAAAGTCAATGTACCAAAACTCTAAGGATCAACAAGTCTCAGGAAAAGAGGTGCAACCCCAAAAACTAAAACATAACAACCTAATATATAGTCTGAGTCCGAAGAAAATGGACTAAACAAAAGAGAATTCATGGCAGCCTGGAAGAACCGGCTCACCCTTGAATTCGGTCTCGATCAGTGATCTCCTAAATGAGGTCTGTCAGTAGCCGCCTAAAGATGACATGTACTCAACAAAGAAAGAGCAAGTGCAGTATCAATACACAACTAGAGTGTACTGGTAGGATCACGCGGCTACTTCCATAAGCATAATAAACAACGAAAAATCACCAACACAGTAAGCACACATATACATAATATAGTTCAGTATCATTTCAGAGCAACACACAGTCTTCCACTATCAATGACAAGTAGACATACACAAAACAATCACAAGTAGTTCTCTCATGGAACCCATACTCAAATTGTTAGTGTGTCAGAACGTGACACCCGATCTAAAGTATGTGTCGAAACGTGACACTCGATCCAATATATGTATCGGAACGTGACACCCAGTCCAATATACGTGTCGAAACGTGACATCTAATCTAATGTATGTGTCAGAACATGACACCCGATCAAATCAGCACAACCACAATCACAATCGCATCCATAATGAACAATACTCAAATCATACAATTAAGTAACAGGTTCATGGCATGTATTGTTCACACATCATCATTTCATTATGTTCAATTCACATTTCCATAATCACATACACGCATGCATACAATGTAGCAATCAATCGACATATATCACACAAACATGAAATCAAACCATCACCTACCTCAAAACCAAGCTTGAATCCTCCTATGACACTTGAGCCTTCCCTTTCCGGATTTTTTTAGCTTATTCTTGGTCTACAAATGAGTAATTTAACGCAAGGATCAATAATTAAAGTCTAACTTACCCGGATTATAACAAACTCAATAACCCAAGACCAAACCCATGATCCTAATGTACAGTTAGGGCTTTTTCCCACCATCAAATTTAGGTCATAACCCTCTCCCAATGATAATTACCCAAGAATCTAAGTTCTACGGATCAGAAATTGGATTAGGGGAGTAAAATCCTTACCTTTAGCACCAAAAGTTGTGGAAAACTGTCAAGAAATCACCCTAGGTCATCTCCTAACTCTTAAGAATGAAGTTTGCAGAAAAATAACGAAATTGGGGTTTTTTTCCTGACTTAAGTCGTTACTGGCCCGTTATGGCGGACCCCAACCTACCATACTGGCCCCGCCTTGACGGGAATAATCCCTCCCCGGTGGCTTAGACAAATACATAAGCTCAAAATTTGAGCTCCAAGCTCCCATTTCACAACACACCTTCCACCCTTGATGTTCAGAAACTACCCTTTCACGCTAAGATCAGTTTCAGAAATTCTACTCGCCCGAATTTGATTATGTAATAGCCGTATGGGCTCCTTAACGTCTTAGCTATCTATTCATGTGATAAAATTCATAATTAGATCCCCCATTCATTACCAGATTTCCCTAGACCATACCTGACTCAGATTTCATCTAAATCTGGACTAGGCTACAATTTTTCAAGTCACTACTCGAAAGTTTTCTGGCCCAAATTATTTCCCCATTGACTTTTCTATAACGACGGGAACATGTCTTACAATAGATACAAATTTCCCCATCACTCGTCCTCAAGTGATAAACTAGAAAAAACTGGCTAAAGTAAGAGTACAGTAGTACCTGAATCATCGAACAATTGGGGATACTTGTATCACATGTCCTTCTTGGGTTCCCAAGTAGCTTTCTCAATCGGACGATGCTTCCATTGAACCTTCACAGAATTAATCTCCTTAGTCCTCATCTTCTGGACATCACGATCAAGAATTGCAACCGGTTCCTCCTCATACTTAAGGTCATTGTCTAACATAACTGAATCCCACTTGATGATGTAATCTCCGTCACCATGATACTTATTCAACATGGACACATGAAACACTGGATGAACTCCAGATAATCTAGGGGGTAAAGTCAATCTATAAGCCACTGGCCCTACACAGTCAAGGATCTCAAATGGTCCAATGTATCGAGGACTAAGCTTGCCCTTCTTGACAAACCTCATCACCCCTTTCATGGGTGACACCTTTAGAAGAACTTGTTCACCAGCCTGAAATGCATGTCCCTTACCTTACGGTCTGTATACTTTTTCTATCTACTATGGGCAGCTAGAAGCTTAGCTTGAATGCTTCTTACCTTATCCTGAGCATCTTTCACCAAATCAACCCCCAAAGGTTTTACATCTCCAGCCTCAAACCACCCTATGGGTGATCTACATACCCTTCCATAAAGTGCCTTGAAAGGTGTCATGTCAATGCTGGAGTGGTAATTGTTATTATAGGAGAACTCACACAATGGTAGGAATTTTTCCCAATGCCCTCCAAAGTCAATCACACATGCCCTCAACATGTCCTCTAACACTTGAATTGTTCTATTTGACTGCCAATCCGTCTGTGGTTGGAAAGTTGCACTAAAAGTGAGTTGAGTTCCCAACTCATCATGCAATTTTCTCCAAAACTTGGATGTGAACTGCGTACCACTATATGAGATGATAGAAAGGGGCACCCCGTGCAGCCTCACTATCCCTTTCACATGATCATTAGCCAACTGCTGAGCATTATAGTCTACTCTAGCTGGAATAAAATGGGCCAACTTAGTCAATCTATCAACCACTACCCAAATAGAATCAAATTTCCCTAAGGCCTTAAGGAGACCAACCACAAAATCCATAGCTATCATCTCCCACTTCCATTCCAGAATTGACATTCGCTGAAGCAAATCTACCGGCCTTTGGTGCTCATACTTTAACTGCTGACAGTTTTGGCACTTAACCACAAACTCACCTATGCCTTTCTTCATACCAGGCCACCAATAAAGGCTTTTCAAATTTCGGTACATCTTAGTCACACCCGGATGAATGGAATATCGTGAACCATGAGATTCTGTCAACATTTTCTGAATCAAGTCATCCACTCGGGGAACACAAATTCTCCTCTTAAAACTAAGCACACCCCCCGCATCAAGAACCAAGACTTGTGCCTTACCATACACTGTCTTCTTTCTAAGCTCACTCAAATTCTCATCCTCAAACTGTTTGGCTTGATCTTCTCAATGAAAGTGGGTCTAACCTCAATGCTAGCTAACACCCCACCTTTCTCTGAGATGCCCAACTACATGAACTTAGACTCTAAGGTTTGAATCTCCTTGGCCAAAGGTCACTTGGATACACCCAAATAAGCTAGACTACCCATACTTATCGTCATTCAGCTTAATGTGTCTGCCACCACGTTCGCCTTACCCGGATGATATTGGATGGTGACATCATAATCCATAAGTAACTTCATCTACCTTCGTTGTCTCAGATTTAGGTTCTTTTGAGTGAATACGTGATGCATACTATGATGGTCAGTAAATACCTCACACTTGACACCATAAAGGTAATGACGCCAGAACTTAAGGGTAAACACTACCGCTGTCAACTCCAAATCATTCGTCGGGTAGTTCCTCTCATGCAATTTCAACTTCCGTGATGTATAAGTTATGACATACTTATCCTGCATCAACACAACACCCAAACCCGAATGTGAAGCATCACAATAAATAATGAAATCTTTACCTTCCACAAATAGTGCAAGAATAGGTGGTGTGGTCAAATGAGTCTTGAGCTTTCGAAAGTTCCCTTCACATTTTTCGGTCCATTCGAAAGACACATCCTTCTTAGTCAGCCTTGTGAAATGTGTGGCCATAGAAGCAAAAGTTTTCACAAACTGATGATAGTAGTTATCGAGCCCCATAAAACTCTTAACTTCAGCTATCGAGCTAGGCGGGACCCAATTCTTAACCGCTTCAATCTTTTGTGGATCTACCATTACCCTTTCCCTTGAAACTACATGCCCCAAAAAGCCAACTGAATCCAACCAGAACTCACACTTAGAAAATTTGTCATACAACTTTTGTTTCCCAAGGACACCCAAAACAATGCGAAGATGGTCAACATGCTCTTCCTTACTCTTTCAATACACCAAAATGTCATCAATGAAGACAATAACAAAATAATCCAGAAATGGTTTGAACACATCATTCATCAAACTCATGAAATTTGCAGGCGCATTTGTCAACCCAAACGACATCACTAGAAACTCGTAGTGCCCATAGCGGGTCCTCAATGCCGTTTTTGGTACATCTTCAGGCCTAATCTTTAACTGATGGTAACCAGACCTTAGATCAATCTTAGAGAAAACTGACGCACCCTGCAACTGGTCAAAAAGATCATCTATTTGAGGCAACATATGCTTATTCCGAATGGTGACCCTATTTAACTGATGGTAGTCTATGCACATCCTCATACTACTATTTTTTTTCTTAACAAACAAGACAGGAGCACCCCATGTGGAAGCACTAGGACGAATGTGAAGTTCCTGGATTTGAGCCTTAAGCTCTCTCAATTCTACCAAAACCATGTGATAAGGAGGGATGGAAATGGGGCGAGCACCTGGTTCCAAGTCAATGCAGAAATCTATATCTCTATCCGGAGGCATACCAGGAAAATCGATAAGAAACACTTCTTTAAATTTAGACACTACAATAATAGACTCAATAGAGGGAGACTCAATCTCAACATCCCGAATATGAGCCAAATATGCTAAACACTCTGCCCCACCAATTTTCTAGCCCGAATGGAGGATATGACCTTAGCTGGCTTAGGCTTGTACACCCTATCCCAATCTAACTTTTCCCTACCCGGGATCTCTAGAGTCACAGACTTAGCATTACAATTAAACACAACATAATAAGGGGACAACCAAGGCATGCCTAATATTATATCAAAGTCAATCATATCCAAAATAACCAAATCAAACCAAGTATGAAAACCCACAAACAAGATAGGGCAAGCACGATTCACATGGGTGACTATAACGGACTCTCCAACTGGGGTAGAAACATGGACGGGGCATCAAGTACATCAGAAACCATATCAAATCCCAAGACAAACTAAACTGACACATATGAATAAGTAGAACCAGGATCAAACAAAACAGTAGCCATCCGATCATAGACAAGAATAGCACATGTGATCACTGCATCAGACGTCCCAGCCTCGGTCTTGCTCGAAAAAGCATAACACTGAGCCTTGTCATCATGATAGGTGACCTCTTTGTCTGGTTGCACTGCTCCTCTACTGGCATTACCATTTCCCCGACCTCCACGGCCTAGCTAATTTCCTCCTCGCCCACCTTGTGTACGCCCTCTACCATTATTACTATTGCCCGTGGGTACCACTGCTTTAGTCTGCTGCTGCGCAGATTCAAACATGCGCGGGTAGGGATAATCTCTCCTCATATGCTCAGGTTCTCCACAATTATAACAAGTGCGGTCAAAAGATGTCCTGCTGCCCACCGAAGGTCCGACTCCCTGGATATCTCGAATAAAATTTTATTGTGGAGTTCCCGAGTAACTACCCTTAGAAGCAGGCAAGGCTTACTGAATTGGCCGAGCTGAAAGTGTCGGCCTACCTGAACCTCTAGAGTAAGAACTATGGAAGTTACCTGAGCTCTTAGGCTTCTTAGACAAGGCCTTGACTTGCCCATCGCGTCGAACTCCGTCCATTTTTTTCACAAAATATGTCACCTCATTAAAACTTTTCCCTGCTGAGTCATGTGAACAAACAATACTTGTAGTTCGGGGCTAAGTCCATTGACGAATAGACGGATCCTCTCCTCCTCAGTAGTCACCAAGTGTGTAGCATATCTAGACAAAGCATGGAACTTAGCCTTATAAGCAGTTACGGACATACCTCCCTGCTTCAAAGCCATGAACTTATCTTTCTTATGATCTCTCAAAGTCAGGGCACATACTTTTCCAGAAACAAAGAATGAAATTGCGTCTAAGTGAGTGGGGCAAGAATGACGATTTGCATCCACATAGGCTCTCCACCACTGTTTAGCCTCACCCTGAAGCTGGAAAGTCACAAACTTTATTCCATGCTGATGTACAATACCCAACTTATGAAGCCTCTCAGAACAATCCAAAATGAACTCATACGCGTCCTCACTCTCAAAACCATGAAACACAGGCGGCTTCAACTTTAGAAACTTAGTCAACATCTCATGCTCATTACCAGTCATCACGGGACCTAATAAGGGACGGAAGAAGGCATCAGTGCCTAACGCTCCATCTACCTTAGGAGTAGTAGCAGTAACAGGGCGGTTCATCGGAGGTTGAGAAGCTTGCACTGCGGAAAGGACTCCAGGGCCGACCAACCCCTTCAGGAAAGACATAATCTGCAGAGCTATCACTGGGTCTAAGGGAGGAACGCCGGTACTCCTAGCCGGTGCATCCTCTTCCTGTCCAACATCCCCCTCGTCCTCAATATCCACATTCTCTTCTACCTCTTCTTGAGGTGAAGGAGGGGCCTCTTCCCTTGGAACATTCTCACATGGGGCTCCACCCCTGGCGGGTGCCACTCTTCCTCTACCTTTGCCCCTTGTTCTTCCCCTACCCCTGCCTTGACCACGACTTTTGGCTGCAGACTCCTCGGCTGGCTCATTGACGGGAGTTACGAGCCTGACACCGTTGAATTGTGTATTAGCCATCTGCGGACAGAAGAGTGAAGGAGATTAGATACCAATTTGGATCACCAAATACCAATGGGAATCAAGTCATAGAATGAAATGAGACAATAAAAGACAGAGAGATTTCACAAAGTCCTATAGCCTCTCGAAAAAAAGTACAGACGTCTATGTACCATTCGCAAGACTCTACTAGACTCATTTTGGTATAAAGAGATCAACGAACCTAGGGCTTTGATACCAACTTTATCACGACCCAAATTGCCATGATTGGCACCCATACTGCGGTGATTGGAACCCACACTAACCCTCCGATGGGAGAACCATTACTACAACAAAACTAAGCAATTTAACGAAAAACTAAACATTTAAAGATACGGAAGCAAATTTAAATGTATAAGAAAAATGGAGTTTCCATAAACTCTGAAAGTTAAACAGAACATCTACCAAACATTTGCGAAAAACAACTCCTAGAACCTGAAAGTAAATGTACAAAAACTCTAACAATCAACAAGTCTCAAGAAAAGGGGTGCAACCCCAAAAACTAAAACATAACAGCCTAATAGATAGTTTAAGTCTGAAGAAAATGGACTAAACAAAAGAGAATTGATGGCAACCTGGAAGAACTGGCTCACCCTTGAATTCGGTCTCGATCAGTGATCTTCTAAATAAGGTTTGTTAGTAGCCGCCTGAAGATGACCTATACTCAACAAAGAAAGAGCAAGTGCAGTATCAATACACAACTACAGTGTACTGGTAAGATCATGCGGCTACTCTCATAAGCACAATTTACAACAAATACAGTAAGAACACATATACAGAATATAGTTCAGTATCATTTCAGAGCAACATACAGTCTACCATTATCAATGACAAGTAGATATAAACAAAACAATCACAAGTAGTTCTCTCATGAAACCCATACCAAAACTATTAGTGTGTCGGAACGTGACACTCGATCCAAAGTATGTGTCAGAACATGACACTCGGTCTAATATATATGTCAGAACGTGACACCCGGTCTAATATATGTGTCGAAATGTGTCACCCAATCCAATGTATGTGTCGGAACGTGACACCCGATCCAATCAGCACAACCACAATCACATCCATAATGAACAATAAACAAATCATACAATCAAGTAATAGGTTCATGGCATGTATTGTTCATACATCATTATTTTATTAAGTTCGATTCGCATTTCCCTATCACATACACGCATGCATACAATGTAGCAATCAATCGGCATATGTCATACAAACAGGAAATCAAACCATCACCTACCTCGAAACCAAGCTTGAATCCTCCTATGACACTTGAGCCTTCCCCATCCGAATTTTTTCCGCTTGTTCTTGGTCTACAAATGAGTAATTTAACGCAAGGATCAATAATTAAAGTCTAATTTACTCGGATTATAAAAAAACCCAACAACTCAAGACCAAACCCATGATCCTAATGTACATCTAGGGATTTTTTTCACCATCAACTTTAGGCCAAAACCCTCCCCAATGATAATTAGCCAAGAATCTAAGTTCTACAGATCAAACAATGGATTAGGGGAGTAAAATCCTTACCTTTAACACCAAAAGTCATGGAAAACTTTCAAGAAATCGCCATGGGTCGTCTCCTAACTCTCAAGAATGAAGTTTGCAGAAAAATAACAAAATTGGGATTGTTTTTCCGACTTAAGTCGCGATTGGCCCGCTACGGCGGACCCCAACCCGCCACAGTGGCCACACCTTGGCGGGAATAATCCTACCTCGGTGGCTTACACAGAGACAGAAGCTCATAATTTGAGTTCCAAGCTCCCATTTCACAACACACCTTCCACCATTGACGTTCAGAAACTACCATTTCACACTAAGATCAATTTCGGGAGTTCTACTCGTTCGAATTTGATTCCGTAAAGCTATACGAGCTCCTTAACGTCTTAGATATCCACTCACGTGATCAAATTCATAATTATATCCCTCCATTCATTACTAGATTTCCCTAGACCATACCTGACTCAGATTTCGTCCAAACCTGGACTAGGCTACAATTTTCAAGTCACTACTCAAAAGTTTTGTGGCCCAAACTCTTTTCCCATTGGCCTTTCTATAATGACGAGAACAGATCATTACAGTGACTTTCACATTTATTCTTAGTAAGATCAAGGTTCACGTCAATTGGTGTTTTTGCACTTTTGAAGTTTAAGTACTTGAATTTTTCAAGTACCTTTCGAACCCTGTGAACACCCCAATGAAAAGTGGTACAAAATTGTCAAAGTTTGATGATGGATAAAAGGTGGACTCCTCTCTATTCAAAAGTCTCGTAGGATGTCTAAGGTACTTGACATGTACTTGACCATGTATACTCTTTGTGGTTGGAGTAGTAAGTCACTTCATGGAAGCTCCTACCTCCACTCACTTGAAGGTCACTAGAAGAATTCTACGTTACCTAAAAGGTACAATCGACCTTGGATTATTTTATTCTTCTTCTGATTATTTTAGTCCTATGGGATATTGTGATAGTGATTATGCGGGAGATGTTGATGATAGAAAAAGCACATCTGATTTTATGTGTTTCTTGGGTGATTGTGTTATTTATTGGAGTTCAAAGAAACAATCAATTGTTACTCTCTCTACTTGTGAATTTGAATACGTGGCAATGACATCATGTACGTGTCATGCTATTTGGTTGAGGATATTGTTGAAGGAACTCAATTTATCACAAATTGAAGCCACAATGATTTGTGTTGATAACAAATCTGCACTTGCAAAGAATTAAGTGTATCATGATCAGAGCAAGCACATAGACACAAAGCATCACTTTATTCGAGAATGCATTGGCAAGAAAGAGGTAGAGCTCAAGTATGTGAAATCTCATGATCAAGTTGCGGATATCTCTACAAAGTCTCTCAAGTTTGAAGATTTTCAGAGATTGAGATCAACCCTTGGAGTAAAGAAGAAAAATCAAAATTAAGGGAGAGATTTGTGGGAACATAATCTTGACGGCAACTAATTTGGCAGTCATACTTGTTGAAATTACTAACCACAAATGTGAAAATTGGTAGCCACAAATGTGAAAGTTGGCAGCCACATTTGTGAAAGTTAGTAGTCAAAGATTGGTAGAGTTTTGGTAGAGTTTGGTGGCCAAACTTTGTGAAAATTGGCTGCCACATTTATGTCACTAATGATGTCACGCCCCGGGCCTACACCCTGGACGTGGCTGGCACTCGAAGAGCATTACTAGCCTCAAGTGAACCCTTGGCCTGGCTTACTAACTCAGCGGAAGACTTAACTCATCACATACACATTTATGAAGTAACTAGAATGTTATAAAGGAACATTCAACTGTCCATTAAGGCAAACTCAAGTCTTTAACATATGAAATGAAAAGTAAAGACAACTGAATTAACTAACTGATTGTCTGCCTGTCTATGAAGCCTCTAAACAACTGAGATGGATGTCGGGACAGTCCCACGACATCCTAATGAATTAGTACTAAAACTGAAAGCAATTAAAAGGAGTTCTCTAGAATGCAAAGAGGCTCACCAATAGACTCTGAACTGCTCACTGGATCAACGATGCGCCAGATGTCGATCCTAGTTACCTGTGTCTGCATCATAATAAGATGCAGGTCAACTGGCATCAGTATATTAAATGTATGAGTATGCGAGTTGGAATGCTAAACACAACTTAAGCTTGAAAAGAAACTGAAAGGAAACTGACGAACTTACCTGGCTCAACTCAACTTAACATAACTGAACTCATTTCAATATAAAGCAGTTTTAAAACAAGTGCAATATAAAGAAAAGTTGTTCAAAATATGATGTCAACTATGGGCGTATGCAAAGATACACTAAAACTCTGAAATGTAGGTAAAAATACAAATAACTGTGTATATTAGAATACAAATAACTTATGTGGGAGTTTCTCTAACCGACAACCATCACTTAAGAGCTATAGTGATGATACAGCGATCTTCCTCATGCTGCCAGCGCATCCTATACCTTGCCACATGTATAAGACCTGAATTACTAAGTGGATCCACTAGTCTATGCGAAAAAGATTCATCTAGAAAGTATGACCATTTTCTACCCATGATGACTACATGGTTTATAGGGGTTGTGGGTTCTCTAAACGCTCCCCCATATCGGTGCTCAATACTACTCCCAAAATATGATACTAGCTCTTTATGTTTTAAAAAATACTTCTTTTGTGATTTGAGATTAGTGCTCAAAAACTTAGCTCAAAGGCTATCTTGGAAATCAAATTTTCTCCTCTTGCTTCATTTAGAAAGCGATTTCTCTTTTGTGAAAACTAGCCCGAAGGCCCTTTAGAAATCGAGGTTTCCTTTCTTGTTTAAATGTGAAAACATTTTAAACCCTTTGGGAATACATAGTCCCCATATACTTTTGAAGAAATGGACTTCAAACTTTTCTCTTTACTCAAGTTGAACTTTAAGTCTTAAAACAAAGTTAAAACATTTATAAAAGACTTTTGAAAACTTTGAAGGACTTCCCTTA
>JAJONS010032533.1:0-12230 GCA_029582315.1 Solanum tarnii x Solanum tuberosum
AAACAATTTTTACGAAGTTTTCCCCCACTTATTAAGCTCCAAAGGAGTGTATCACTGTCTTATTTAACAGAAAAGAGATTTTTATAACAATTGTATCATTTAAGAATTTTAAAGACTTAAAACGAAAAATACTTGATTTTATGAGTTTTGATATATATATATATATATATATATATATGAAATAAAAATGCTTAGAATACAAGAATACTTTGAATACAAAAATGCCAAAAGCATATTAAAAAGATATCTTCTTTATACAACATAAATTAATTCCGCATTACCCTGTGCTTTGAACAGCACAACCCCCATATTGGTATCAGAGCCGAGAACAAGATAAAAAATGATTAAGGTATATAGAAGACAAAACCTTAGTAATTATACTACAGGTAATTAAAAATTTAAACAAAGATTTAAAGAAATAATAGTACAACTCATCGTTGATGAAAAATATAGAGAAGAATTTCCAGTGGAATATATTATACACAGATATGAAGAAATAATGAGAGATGAAATGGATACATCTGATTATTATTTTTCAGAATAAAATAAAATGAGCTTAAGAGAAGTTATAGATTTATTAAATGATTTAATGGAAAGTCATAAACAAATAGCTTTAAGACTAAAGCTAATAGAACTAGAAATAATATCTCTTAAAGAAAATATTCCTGGAAGGATTACTAATTTAATAGAAAAAACAGAAAAAATTGACCAAAAAGTAAGTCAAAAATACATAAATGAACTCTTAGCAAAAAAGTTTGCGAGCAAAAGTTCATATCAAAGAGGAAGTTTAGATGAGAAACTCATCCATGACTTTTTGGAAAAACAGAAAAATAAAGATATAGAACAGTCTAGAGAAGAAATTCTAGATATAAAAACAGAAAAAGAATCAATAAAAACAGAAGAAAATTCTGAAAAAAATGAATGAACTAGATGAACTAGTTTTTGCATTAGAAGATCTTGATCTTTTGGATAAAAAACTAAAAGTTCTAATGAACAAAGGAAATACAAGAGGACCTCAAGGAAAATTTGAAATTGGGGATGGATCAAAATCAAAATCCATAAATGAAGAAATCTGGCAATCAGAAGATATGGAAAGAAATTTTGCACCTAAAGCAAAAAAGAACAAAGACTTTGTAAGTCAATATCATAATAATAATAAATCTAAATACATGCCTAACAGACTCCCAACAGGAGATGTCGGAACAACCCAATTTTTAGATTTGGATTGTAAAAGAGATCCAGAGATAAATTTAGATCTACGGTCTCAAAACATATTTCTCTACTTCTTGCTCGGAAAAGGGGTAAATTATACTGATGAAGAAAAATATATCATTATGATAAATACTTTCACAGGAAAAGTAAGTAATTGGTATACAGGATTAACAGATGATGCAAAAGGAATCATCAAAAACAATACCCTTGAAGGATTCAAATAATCCCTTCAGGAAGGAATAAAAAATCTTGTACAATACATAGCAAATGAATTTTTCGGCGGTGAAGGCAGTACCATAGAAAATAGAGAAAAAATAAGAATAATTGCCAAAGAGCAACTAGATCGAAAAATTACAAATCTGCAAAATGAGTTATATTCAAGAATACACTTGTGAATTCAAAGAATATTACTACAAATATTTGATAGTAGCAAAGAAATGCAACCCTATCTTGAAAAATATTTTAAAATATTACCAGGCTTCTGGGCCAAATACTTCCGAGAAGAATACGAAAAAGAAAACAAAGAGGGAGATACTCTTGGACAGAGAATATCTTTTCTAAACAATAGACTTGGTCAACTATGTATGGCACATAACATACAAAGAAACGCCAAAAGAATTAATACCCAAATTTATTGTTTGGATACAAATGCAACAACTCAATGGGGATGCGATGACAGGTCTTATAAGAAAAGAAGAAAGCATAAGAAAATCTTAATCAAACGGAAAAACATTTCCAAACAAAATTATATACCTAAAAAACGATATTATAAAAAGAAGAACAACTTTAAAAAAATAAAACCCGCAGAAAAATGCAAATGCTACAACTGTGGAGAAGAAGGACATAAAAGTTACGAATGTAACAAAAAGAGAGTAAAGATATAAAAAATTGATAGACAAGAAATTGATTCAGATCTAGAATCTATAACATCAATAAAAAGTGATGACATCTTCGAAGAACTATATGAAGAATATTCAACCAGTTTAGAAGAATCAGAATAGATGAATAAAGAAATACAAAGGAAGAAGAAAATTCAGTTCAAATATTAGAAGTTGAAGAAGATCAAAGGGGATACACCCTAAAAGCAACTTTTAATGGAGAATTATTTAAAAAAAATCCAAGGATTACAATTAAATCTCCAAACTGGATAATATATTTAACAGAATGCAAAGAATGTTTGCAAGAAATAAAATTTTATATCATGAATACCAGGAATTAGAAAAGGTAATAGAAATTACCCAAACAACAGGAAAACATAAATTAAACCTGTTAACTAAAACAATGATTGAACAGATCCTTAGAAAAATTCCTGAAAGAAAAAGGAAGAAAATGAATTATGTTCATTTAGGAGGAATCCAAATATTAGTCAAATTGACTTTTAAAGAAGGAATTAATTGTCACTATGGGGGCAGTGCTGTTCAAAGAACAAGGTAATGCGGAATTAAGTTATGATGTATAAAGAACATGTCTTTTTAATATGCTTTTGGCATTTTTGTATTCAAAGTATTCTTGTATTCTAACCATTTTTATTTAATGTATAGCTACTATGAGCTTTGTAGATCTTAAGCTTGTACTTAGATATGCCTTTTCCATTTCTGGAATTGCTTTATCAATGTGATGTAATGCTATGCGATGTTTCCATGCTCTTTTTCTTACAAGATGTAAATGATATTAAATGTCTTTCAACATGTTTATATGCTAGAAGTATGTATATGGACAAATACTATTATAAACATGATATTGTTTTTGGATTAATTCAATATTTTTAATTTCCCTATAGGTACTAAGTATTTTATTTTAAGTCTAAAGAATTATAAAATATGATATAATTTGTTATTCGAATATAATAATTATGAAATATAGAGTTTTGCGTGTATACCTATCTCCTTTTGTTCGTTGAATAATCCTTATCACTACCGCAACAGTTCTCCGTCAGGTTATGAACAGTTTTTCGCCTTTACGATCTCAGTCTTACGGCTACTTTCCTACTGTTCTTCCTTATGGCTGAAGATCGCAACCTTCACTTACGACTATTCATGGAATTTATAGAAGAGAGGTATATAAACCAAACTGTTTATTTCATAATATTATATGCGTACACAAATTATATATATCTTACATATACTTAGGCATAAAAGAAAAATATTTTTCCCTGGCGGGAGAAGTTTCTATTCACACTCTGAAGTACCTAGCATTTTTTCTTAGATGGGTTTTTCTTAAGAAAATGTAGTCTACCTTAAGAGTGTTTTTAAATTGTTTTTGTTAGGAATAAAATATCTGTCAAAAACACAATTTTTATTTAATTCTTTGTAATTGATAACCATTCTAGCTTTTCCCCTTTTTAGTTCAGCATGGTTTCTTACCATAAAGGCTGGACTGCTCTGAGGACTTTTACTAGGTCTGATTAGTTTTAATTAATCAATTCTTTGATCTGAGTTCTGAACTCGATTTTGTCTTCTTCATTATAGAGCATTGGTCTTACTCTAATAATGATGGTTGGGTCTTTAAGAGTTAAACTAGCTCTTTCTTGATTTTTTCCCTCATTTTTCTAAGGAATTTTCTCCGTATGATTTTTGTAAATTTTCTTTTATCCATTCTAAATTTAGGCATTTACAAGAAATTCTTCTTAGATGTTCTAGATATTTTCTCTTATAATTTCCATCCTCTTTTTCAAGAGTATAAGGATTTTGTTTTCTTGGGACTTTGATGAAATGTCCGCAAGGTGTTTTAAGGCTTATCATATATAATGTCTGATGATAATCTTGAAATTGTTGTAAAAAATCATTTCCTAATAATAAATCTGTTTCCAGCTTATCATAGGAAAATAATTTATTTATAGAAACAATTTTAGATCTTAGAATTATTTCTACCTTTTCCTTTGACTGTGTTAGTCTTTCTTTATTTCCTGTAATTCCAATCATTGATATGTTATTTTTATTAATATCCCAATCTTTATTAATTTTTTTTTGCTAAATTGGCCTCAGATCCATTGTCAATTTGACAATAGGTTGTTAATTTAGTATCATAAAGAGTTATTTCTATGAATACTGATACTCTGAAAGATGTTTCCTTGGGCATTTTTAGTTTTTAGATATGAAACAAGTATCATTCTTGTAACTTATTTCTATTCCTTCTTTTCCTATGCTATAGTCATTTAGACTATTGAGGAATAGATTTCCTAGAATAAGGTTGTGATCACAGTCGTGGTTAGTAATATAACAAGGTACTGTAATCCTGATTGTATCTAATTGTATTGATAATTCTACCATTTTTTTTACAATTATAGTTGTTTCCTTCAAAGGTTTTATAAGTATAAGGTGTTCCTTCATAGATGGGCAATCCATCTAAGATGATGCCTTTAACATGGTTGGCTGTAGCACCTATTTGTATAAGTATTTCTTGTTTTGTCCATTCCGTTATGTTGAAGATTCTTCCCATTATTTTGGAACTGTTTGATAGTTCAAGAATTCTTCTTGAATATCTGTTTGATGAGGTTTTCTTTATATAATTTTTCCCATACTCTATTGAAAATCTTAGGTTGATACCAGAACTACCTATTTCTTGTTTTATTCCAAAAAGAATTTCATATTCTTCTGGAATTTGTGCTTGTTGAATTTCTGCTTCAACTATTCTTGCAATTCCTGCACATTCTTGATCTATTTCGATCATTTCTTTATTTTTATAGTCATTTCCATAATTGGAGTTTGTAACCGTATATTGAGCTTGATAATAAATGCTCATGATATGTTTAAATAGGTCATTTCATTTAACCTGAAAATGTAAACTTAATGCGTCATTAAAATCTGCATCTCTAAGTGATATACTATATTTTGGATAGTATGTGAATAGAAGTTTGGTATAGGCTAGATTTCCTTCTCTTGGATTTATGAATCTTTCATCTGAAAGATTTATTACAATAGAATAATTATATATATTGAGGACTTTTCATTGGCAAGCATGCGGAGATATTTCGGGCGACTCGTTGACTGAGTTTGGAGTTATGTTTCTAATGCACTTCATCTGTTGATGAGTCCAGGGTATTCGGCGGTTCTTTCAAGCTTCTATGTTTTTGCATTTACCACGTTGTAATGCATTACTTTGCTTGGTCGATCTGATCTTGATTGTCTTGTATTTGAGTGCTTCTTGATTGTTAAATTATGTTTTTAGTAGTTGTTTTTCACTCCTTAACATCTTTAAATTATAATGTTAGAACTATTGTACTACTACTTTATATATATGATTTTTCTAAGCTCGGTCGACATATGTTGCTTATTCATAAGTACCTCATATTTTGGTGCTCATATTACACTTCTGCATCTTCTTTTGATGCAACTCCTAGTATGAGTCACCCTTAATAGTGAGCTTGTCTCTCCTGTAACCGTCACAAACTCGGATTGTGGTGAACTCTTGGCTCCCAGAGACTTGTTGTTTTTTCTTCTTTTGTATCTGCCTATGAATTTTGTATTTTGATTAGACAAACTTGATGTTTATAGCCTTTGTAATTAGATGCTCCAGAACTGATGACATCAGGTTCCAGGTTGGATTCTTGTGTACAGTTTTTCTTTCTCTATCTCTCTTGGGCCCGTTTTTTATATTATATATCATATTTACATCTCTTTACTATGGCCTCATTCTCTATCTTTATTTTGCTTCGATTCTTCCTTTATAAGTTATTTACTATTTTCTGTTTTTATCTTGTCTTCTGGATTTTTTCTTGCCTATTGAGGGTTTTATAGGCGTTATTATGGCCCGATTTCGAATCCTGACAAAAAATACTGCTAATACAAATTCCTTCTCATATTCAACAAAGAAATTTAACTAACGAAAAATTTATGTTTCCTATATCTTCTTCTAAAAGTTGAAATTTGTCACTTATCAAGTTGAGCCCTTTTAATTAACTATATAAGTTTTTGATCATGAGTCGCTCATTTAAAATGATCTGACCCCCTTTAATCCGATCCAAGAAGTTATCTGAGAAGAGATTAGAACAAGTTAGCTCTTATTTTAAAAAAGATAGGAACAATTACCAAGTAACTGATAATCCCAACTCCTCTTAACAAATAGATCCTTTTCCTTTTCATATGAGAAGAATGCAAGAAGGAAAAACAGAGGAAATATAAAAAATTCTTTCTATCAAAAGATCAACAAAAAGTTCAACACAACCAGACATTTAGTTGGTGACAATAGAACATTGTTTCCTTGAGATTTAAAGCTGATTTGGAGCAATTCCTCAACAAAAATTTCGTCAATCTGTCATTATTGTTAACTAGTATACAATCTTATGTCTATTACAAATTTTAAACGGAGGAGGTATATATTAATAATCGAGTTCATGGTTAAATATTAACAGATATTTAGGAAATTTGTCAATACACATAAAATTTTAATTATTGAATTCACATAAACAGTTAGTAATTAAATCACCCTGATTATATCCCTAAATAAGTGGTCATTTGTATAATGGATAATATAATAAGTAGACACCAACACGCAATCAACTCAATGAAAATAACCAACGAACAATTTATTTAAATTATTTAGATTACTTCACATGACATAAAAAAAAAAAAACTATAGTACATACCCCAAGAAGAAAATATAGAACTATTTCCTTACTATCACTACTACAATTCTAATGAATTGCTAGTGTTTTTATTCTTTCACACATGACACAAGATAACCACACCACTAATTTTTTATTTATCATAATTTCTATAGTACATAATGTGAGAAGATTTGATGCTTCTTAACACTTGCGCCAACAATAACAATAACGTGAAAAAGTGCTTTTTCTAATGCATTCACCCTTAATTGCCTTGGAATACTCTTGTTTGCACTTTATGAAACAAGTATCACTCAATAAGCAATAACGGGTACGATATTCCTTGCTCCTCCATCGACAAGTTTTCCCCTCAGCACCTTGCATCTCTGGATGACAAAATGGATGATAAGTAAGTTTATGGGTACGCGCGGAGCTAGCAAAGGTCCAGAGTTTCATCCGAACCTCCTTTAGTAGAAAAATTACACTGCTTATACATAGTTAAAGTTATATGTTATGTGTCTATAGTAAATGTTGAATCTCCTTCGACTTCTTCGTGTGTTCACATTTTTATATTTTGAACCCTCTTAATGAAAATTCTGGCTTTGCTTATATGAGTACTCCCCCATCCACTTTTAATTGTCATGGTTTCATTTTTTAGAGTCAAACTATAAGAACTATGACTAACATTTTACGATGTATTTTTTCATCATGTTGGTATGCAAAAAAAAATTGCAATTTATAGTACTTTTCGTATAGTTTAAAATATCAAATTAATGTAATCTAATTTGACTTTCGAAAAGTACAACATGATAATTAAAAGTGGACGGAGGGATGCATATTGTTATTATTGTAAAAAACAAAATAGAATTAAAATAATTTGAACGTAGTATTCAGCGTAGTCATAAATGAAATGACAAATAAATAAAGGCGAAATAGTCTGGTGGACCCTTGTACTTGTATGTGTTTGTATTGTGAACCCTTCTATTTGCTCCTTTGTCATCTGAACCCTGAACTTATCAAAATACAATATTTTAAACACTATTTAAATTAAGAAGTACAAACCATTGGATGAAATGAGGAGGAAGCATAAGAAGAGAGCAAGGAATGTTGTGTAGCTCACTATTGACTTTGCCATATTCCTATACTTTGAATGTAATTAAATATCTTTCTATTTTCTTTGAAGTGATTTTGTGTGTGAGAAATGTTAAGTGAAGACATTTATTTATAACAAGGCTTGACAATTTATTTAATGGTTTAGTCAAATTTTCAATAAAAATGTAAGCAACTTGTGACTAATTCAAACTTCAAAGAAGCAACGAGTTGGTAGTTTAAGGAATGAAGCAAAAGATGTTACAGTATTATAATTTATATATAAGTTAAATATTTGATAACTTTCTTTTTGAATTTTATAAGACGGATATTTGGGTAGGAGAAGAACGTAGAGTTTGGTATTGGTAAGCTTTAGATAGGAGGATGAGTATTTTTCCTCATTGCACAAAAGAACTGAGTTTACACACTTATGTACTTCCTCCGTTCACTTTTACTTATCAGGTTTCATTTTAAAAAAGTTAATTTTATCTAGTTATTGAAAATAAATTAAATTAGATTAATTTAATATTTTAAATTTTAAATTTAGATATTCGAAAACTATATGAAAAATACTATAAGTTGTAATTCTTTTATATTATGATGAAAAAATACATTTTAAAATGCTAGTGAAAGTCAATGCAATTTGACTCTTGAGAAGCGAAATGTGACAATGAACAAAAGAAGTATCTAGACGAACGGTTAAATTATGATTACCTTGTTAGTTCAATTAAGTTGTCAACGTTGGTCTAAAAAAATAATAGTATTCTGAATTACGATTAGCTTATTAGTACAATTAAATCGAATATTCATGCCACAAGAGGGTGAAATGAAAAATTACAAAAAAGAAAATAAAAATAAAGAACCAATTGAATTCATTTTTGTTACAACAATGATCAACAGGGAGAGGCTAATACTATAATTCACCAGAGAGGTTAGTGTTATAGAAAGAAACTTCGAAAGAGATATTTGGAACTTTGTTTTAGAGAAAAAAGAATAGAGCAGAAGGGGTTTTGTTTACCTAAATAGCCGGTTAGATTTGTTATTTATTTATTTATTTATTTTATTAGATATATAAAAATTATGCACTAATTATATATGAATTATACATATTCCTATATAACAGCATGCTATTTTCTTATTTAAACTAACAATTGATTGATCGATTATTTAAGTTAACATTCGAAAGAAATTAAAGAAATAAAGCCTTCGTGAAATGCGATGCCTTCATATTAAGAATGACACATGTTTTTAATTGCTTTAATTAAGGTAAGATTTGAGATATTTGACTTCAACATTTCTTAATTTTTGTGAATGATACTCCAAAATTTTGTCAAGATAATTATTTAATTCTTAATTATTCCAAAAGAATGATGACACATACACACAGATGAACGAGTTTCTTTTATATCTAATCAACTTTTTGAAATTATTGGAGAACTTAATCTGCAAGAAACCACGTCATATGTCATTTGTTTTGATCGTGTACGTTGTGTAGTGCGTGTTCGGTACGAAAGAAAATATTTTCTAAGAAAATAAGTACATTTTAAAATTTATCTTCTTAAATTGGGGCTGGGAGAGAAGAGAATACTCTACAATAGGAAAAATTGTACATTATAGCAAACTGTTAATTCAAAATAAATAATATAACTACAGTTTCATTTAATTTCAATTAGCAGCAAACTGTTGGTCATTCGCCTCTCTCTCCTCCCTCTGGAATCTCGTTTGTCACTCTCCTCTTTTTCAGTTATCTCTCCCTCACCTCTCACTTTATAAAAACACAAATGTATAATTTGTGTTTGTATAAAGCGAGAGAAATTGTATATATAAATACAAATACATATCTCTTCATCCTATACATTTATAATTATACAAATACAAATTTTCCCCTACCCAGCTCTCTTTTGCCTTTCTCTCTCTCTCATGCTTTATACAAACACAAATTATACAAAATATAATGTATAATTTGTGTTTGTATAAAGCGAGAGAAAGATTTAATATACAAATACAAATGTTTTAACTTGATTCAATTGTATACAAATTTAAATTTTATGAAAATATACAAATACAATCATTGATACATATACGTAGTAGTTACATATAGACAATTATCTAACCGGTATATATATACAATTCACCTCTCTCCACTCTCTGCCCTCTCTCGCTCGCCTCTCTCATCTCTCTCCCAATCTCGCTGGCCACTCTAGCCTAACACAGAGAACATATACATATACAAACACAATTTTCATAGACACAGACGAATTAGCGTCCGATTTATACAAATCAGATGCTCCATAGCAAACATAATTTGGCTATGGAGCGCAAATAACAAAACTGTAACTATAGAACGCTAACATGATTTTTATCTTTAATATTCCTAATATTTACTCTACAATCAATCAATCAGTGTGGTCACCAGCTTATAACGTATCGAAATTCCGTCTATTCAATCCCAGACCAACACATACTACATTTTCTCTATATTTCAATCACTTTTGTTGGATTTTGTGGTTTGTGATTCAATTGTATACAAATTTAAATTTTATGAAAATATACAAATACAATCATTGATACATATACGTAGTAGTTACATATAGACAATTATCTAACCGGTATACATATACAATTCACCTCTCTCCACTCTCTGCCCTCTCTCGCTCGCCTCTCTCATCTCTCTCCCAATCTCGCTGGCCACTCTAGCCTAACACAGAGAACATATACATATACAATCATAATTTTCATAGACACAGACGAATTAGCGTCCGATTTATACAAATCAGATGCTCCATAGCAAACATAATTTGGCTATGGAGCGCAAATAACAAAACTGTAACTATAGAATGCTAACATGATTTTTATCTTTAATATTCCTAATATTTACTCTACAATCAATCAATCAGTGTGGTCACCAGCTTATAACGTATCGAAATTCCATCTATTCAATCCCAGACCAACACATACTACATTTTCTCTATATTTCAATCACTTTTGTTGGATTTTGTGGTTCATGGTCACACATGTGAACCGACCCGACCCAAATAATTTTTGACCCGACACGACCCATTTTATTTTATGAAAAGAAAATCAGATTAGAGATAATCTGATTTAAATAAAAGAGGGAACAGTTTTAAAACTAAAGAAGAGTGGGAACAGTTAGAGATTTTTTTTGAAAAATCTGCTGTCTCATGTTTCTCTTTAAAAGTGTCAAAGACAAGTACAAAAGAAGGAAAAAGAACAAAAAAAAGTAAATACACAACCAAAGAAAATGATACATTTAGTTTGTGAAATTCATCCTTCGTTTCTTGGTGATTCAAGGTCGGACTTGGAGCAACTCTTTTTTCGATTAACATTCCGCTGTTGTTAACAAGTACATAACTTTGTTCCTGTTACGTAAAATTCTAACAATGGTATCAGAGCAAGGGTTGAATGCTCCATATTTGCTAAATCTGGCTTTTATTCATTTTTTTTTATGAAATAGTACACAAATATGTGTGATCTTATTTATCTTGAATTTTTTCTTGAAGAAGAATGAAATCAAATCTGTGTAATGGAAATATTTGAAGAAGATGAATAGGAAGAAGTGTTTGCATTAATAAAATATAAGTAGAGAAGAAGACTGATAATTTTTTTCCTGAAGAAAATGTTCTGCACTACATAATAATTTTATTGAAAATGTGTTCCACTTTATCATGTGTCATCCTTTTCATGTAGTACTACTTTATGGAAAAACGTGTAATAACTTTTTTGGTTCATAACTTTATGAAAAAATCCTTTTGGCCAGAAAATTTGGCCATAATTTGACCATAATGGCCCAAATACATGTTCACACTATAAACTGATTTATTTTTTGACAACTATACCCTTCTTTGTCATATTTATATTTTTCTTATTAATTTATTCATTAATTATGCTTCAATAAATGAAAAAGTTTTCCAATACATTGTAAATTGACTAATTTTAAAATTTCTCTAACTTCCATACATACATGGCTTTTAATTTCTTTTAGAAATATTGTGAAATGGTCAAAGGCCAATACATATGTATTTTTTTTTCTTCCTTAATTTTCTGATAAAAAATCTATAAAGAATACAAAATTTAAATTGATAATTAGAATACAAAATTTAAAATTTAGAATATATAATTTAAAATTTACATTACAAAATAAATTTACTCATAAAATTAAATTCAAAATAATTTTAACTCAAACTCATCTTCTTGTAAAGTCTATCATAGATGTGTCGATCTTTTCACAACTACAAAAAAATTACAAATATGACCGCAAAAGAAAATAATTTTAGTTTTTTTTTCTTTTCTCTCTTTTATTCCATTCTCACTCTTTCTTTTTATTTTTCATCCTTTTCAAAATAAGAAATTAAATAAAAATAAAATA
>JAJONS010032535.1:0-24168 GCA_029582315.1 Solanum tarnii x Solanum tuberosum
CATAAAATGCCCATCATTTTCAAATTTTGGATGGTGTTGCTGGGAAGTGTGCTCGGTTAGCGAGCATTCACAGTAGCAGACTGACTAAATTGTTGCCCAAGTTGCTTTATCGACACTGCATGGGCATCAAATTTCTGACCAATCCCGAACAACTCCGTGCGCATTTGTTTCATAATCTGATCAGTAACATCAAACCTCTTCATCATCTTTTGCATCATATCCTTAACGCGCGAAATACTACCCTCAACTTCTCTATTTCCAAATTCCCGATTCACAGGTGGAACATAAGGCCTAACTCTCTCATTTCTATTACCATAGTTGTTCCTATTATAGTTGTTATCACGATTATAGTTCCCATCCCAGACATAGTTTCCTTATCTGTTATAGATTCCATTGTTCCGACCTTGGTTTCCTTGACCCTGGTGCCAATTATCCGAGTTGGAACCTTAGGCGTTGGTTTGGAAACCTCCCGTCTGATCATTCACTAAATACGCATCCTCCTCATAGAAGCATTCCTCTACTGGTGGTGGTGGAGTTCTAGTTAAGTAGTTTACCACATTCACTTTTTCTGCACCTCCGCTCATATGCTTCAACACTAACCCAAGTTCTGTCCTCATCTGAGCCATCTCCTCACGAATGTTATCAACAAAATGACTAGGTGCAGCTTGAACTGCAAAAGTGTTTATTTCGGTGCTCCAAGTTTTATTATTTTGGGAAATCTTCTCCAATTTCTCAGCGATCTCCTCAAAAGTGCACTCACCATATGATCCCCCAACGATAGTATCAAGAACAACCTTACCATTGTCATCCTGACCTCTGTAGAAATACTCCTTTAATGACTCATCATCAATGCGGTGATTTGGAACACTTCGTATGAATGCAGTGAACCTATCCCACGAACTACTCACAGACTCTCCAGTTAGTGCCACAAAGTTATTCAGTTTGTCCTTGTGATTCAGCTTCTTGGACAACGGAAAATACTTTTCCATAAACACCTTGTGCAATTGATCCCATGTGTAAATTGAGTTGTATGAAAGCTCAGAAAACCATACCACAACATCTCCGGTCAGTGATAGAGGGAAGACTCTCAACCCTAAGATATTCATGTCCAACTCTGGTCGACCCACACAACTCTTGCAAATGCTCCTCAACTTGGCCATGTGCCCATGCAGATCTTCCGAAGTCATACCAGAGAACAAACCCCTTGTTGTAAGAATCTGCATCAAACTGCTAGATACGATGAATGTATGCCCTGGTGGTAGAAGAGGGAGAACAATAGGTCCTTCATATACAATGGTATTAAAGTCGACCCTGTAATTACCATGCAATATTTGTTTAGGTGGATTCTGCACCCTTAATGCATCTCTGAGTAGATTATCACCCAAAACCTGAGCATTCTCATATTCACTTGTTCCTCAGGTTCCTCTATGACTGGATTAATTATGGACCCCTTGATTATTCATCTTTCCCAAAGTTTTGCTCAACTTTGGATCGTATGGGGTCAATGGGTCGCTTCGACTCCGTGTACTTGGCATACACTAGAGTGCAAACCTGAAGAAAGCAAAAATAAAAGAAATCGTAAAATTAGAAAATAATTGACTAAGTTCAATAATGTAGTTAAACTTAATCCAAAAGCCTTATTCCCCGGCAGTGGCGCCAAATTTTGATACTCTCAAATTACACCTCCCTAAAGAAGTATAAGCGATCGTTATCAAGTAAAGAACCCAACTTGGAGGTTGGGGTCGATCCCACGAGGAATATGGTTCAGACTTAAACTTAACTTACGATTATATTCGTTTAGTCAAACTATTTTTGAAAACAAGTAAGTAACGGGTGGGGGGGGGATTTGTGAAACAAATAACCGATTGTTGATAAAGTATCAAGTGAGAAAGATTCAAGATTTGTTGTTATCAATAAGAGAAAGAAACTAGGGTGTATGTGTTCCCCATAAGCTCTTAACGCGGTAATCCTAATAACAGTAATCCTTTCCTAGTGTTTTACATGAAAAGTTGGTAAGTTAGGTATCCCTAAGTGATTAGTCCTCCAAATAGGAAATTTCACCCTGCACCTTGGTCCGGCTACATGTATATAATTTACTAACCCTTACCTTTACCTCAGATTAGACATCAGATCAATGTATGGCTTAGTTTTCACCCTCGCACCAATTGACATTAGACTATTAGATAGTATCACACTAAATCTCTATTGATAATTCTTTTCTTATTAACTACCTCCTTGTTCCGGCAAGTAGCAACAATGTGAGTTCTAACGCGTGCAATCGTTAAAAAGACTTCTAAGCGAAAGAATTACCAATACATGCATTAACACTATTCAAGAATTACTTAGTTATTATTCATATGTTGTTAATTGCTCATGGTTCCCACAACCCAAGTTGTGGATTTAGTTACTTATGTTTGAAAGAACACAATTCATATTTTTGGAAGAAGAATTCATGAACTTACGTATTGAGTAGAAGAAACCTGTAATCTCCAATTGAAATTCAAAGGAAAAATCTTATAAACCAAAATTAAGAAATCAAATTGCCAAAGTTTGCAAGTTAATTCCCAAGAAAACAACAAGAACTAAAAGTATACAATGGTGTCTAACCCCCAAAAATGAGGTTTACATACCCTATTTATAGAAAACATGTCGTAAACAAAAATGAAACAAAGTAAGGAAATAAACTTTCTAGACTCGGCTTTGATCGACGACTCGACCTAAGGATCGTGGGTCCCTTCCGTAGCTCAACACTTAGACTTTTTCTGCATGGCCTGGAACGTTCAACTCCCAATTCATAAATGAAGGACGGTGGGGTCCTTTTCCGTGGCTTCACACTTAGGATTTTCATCAGGTACTGGAACGTCAACTCTCTGAACCCCTTCTACGGACGTGCAAAATGGCCCGTAAGTCGACCTACGGTCTATAGGTTGCTTCGTTGTTCCACACTTGGTCAGACTTCCATGATGCTCCCTTCTACGCTCACCATCTACAAACCGTCATAGGACCTACGGTCCGTAGATCCCTCCGTGGGTGGCCAATTCTGTAGATTTTCAGTTGTCATCTCACTTTACCACGTCCAAACCTATTTCCTGCAAACATGATACAAAACACATTATTTCTAATACAAAATGTCCCTAGACACACACAACTCTTAAGTGAAATGTATTAAAAATGTCATAAATTCACGGTATATCAACATGCAGCTATGAAGTCTAATGTATAAGGCAAAGATTGATGTTTGAAAGAATGACAAAAAATGCAAAAGAAGTGCTAATTATACATTTTGATCGCCAAATGAGAAGTGCGGATCGTCTATTGAGCATGACCTCGCCTAAAATGACAGTGCATAGCACTTGTGTATATTGAAATAGGTCGACAATCTCCAACTCAGAAGGCGATACGCCAAATGTGAAAGTTGAACTTGCCAATCGTCGCAAAAAATGATAGTGCAAGGAGAAATATTGAATGCTCGAAAGACGAACCAAGGTGGTACTCAGTGATTCGTCGAATGTGAAAGGCTGACTCAATCGAGCTCGCTGACTGATGTTCAAACACTGAAGCCTAGAGCATGAAAAGGTGAGCTGAAGGACAAGAGGTGGTTCGTTGAATGAGCTCAGCGAGTCAGACTAATGTGATGAGTCAGGTATTTAGACTCAATTATGGCTTAATATATAGATTTTTAGTGTCCTCAATGTCTATTTTATGCTCTAAACTAATGTTTAAGTGCAAATTTGCAGCAATGAAGGCAAAAGAGCAAGGCAAAGACATTACTGGGCAAAAAAGAGCAAAAAATCTGAAAAAGTTTAAGACAAGCAAGGTTGATGATCGCCAAGACCACTCGGCTAGTAACTCGCCAAAAGTTACAACAGGCCAGCCTAGGGAAAAAGCCAACTCGACGATCAAAGTGACATTTTGGTGAAGCATAAACTGGATAGGCGATGAAAATCCTGATTGCCTAAACTCACAGAAGAGAAGTGATGAAGACTCAAGAGAATAAGGTGATGGAAAGGAGCATTGGGTGCGTCGCCGACCTGGTCGGCGAAGCACGACTTATTCCGTCGAATAACTCCGAAGCAAAAAAACTGGGAACGTATTAATGGAGTTTTGGAAAAAAAGGAGTTCCCTCACATTTTAATACTGGGTTTTTGATCTAAAACACTCTGAACATTGGTTTTAGTCTTTTTGAGCAGGAATTTAGTGTTGGTTTTTATTTGGAACTGATTTTGAGCATTGTGCAAACTTGTAATCTGTTACCCAAACTAATGGAGAACATAGTTGGTAACATTTTCTTGCTTTTTATGATGTTTAGCTAAAACCCCCATTCTTGGGGGTGTGATTATGTGATTGAATATTTCAATTAGCTTATGGGTGTTAGTATTTACTGATTTAATTGTTGATTCGAAGTGGGTTCAATTGATAGTTGAGTTTTAATTGATGAATTGTAGTTGCAAATACAATTCTAGTGTAGCATTCTAGGCTTGCTTGAGAAAGATATTTTAGAATTAAAGCTACCAATTGATGATTGTAGTTATTGGGTTATTGTGGATTCAGCTTGAGAAAGTGGGTATGAATTCAATCCTACTAATCTAGCTCAATAGAGTATATTAATTGAGGTTTTGGGTTGTTCATATTTGTTATGCTTGTCCAGGTTCGAGAGAACTCACTTGATTTGTAATAGTTGATTGAGAAATAGTTGTTACTCCTAAAGACTAGCTTACCCACTAAGCTTTAGCGACTATTAGTAAGTGGTAATCACCCATATAGAGATTTTGGCGTTAAATCAATCACACTTCCAAGGATCCCTCTCTACTTGATTACCCCGTGTGTTCGTAGGTGTTAATTGTTCACTCTAATGCCCTCAATTGACATTAAATTTCAAACCCCTGTCATTTACTTTAATTGCTTCGAAAATGTTTACTTCTACAAATGATTAGAACACTCCTTTCACTTCGTAATTGAATTCTTTACCGTACCGCTCCCTATGGGATCGATCCCAACTCTTCGTTGGGTTTATACTTGATTGTGACTTCCTACACTTAGAATCGGATGAAGTGTAGTTGAGCGTTATCATAATGTCGCTGAATAAGATGCACATTGGGTTCTGGGCCAAATTTTAAGAAACTATGACTATCGCAAAGGAGAGAGAAAATGAATTTCGGAAATGAAGAAAGAGAGAAATATTTTGAGTTTTGCGAGAGAATATATTACCTTTTTGAAGAACACTTTTTAGCTTTTGGGGTTTTTCAACTTTGCTCTTGAATTTGTTAAATTGAAGTTGAATCTAAAGTGAGTTTACTTGTAATTGCTTAATTTCTTGTTACCCGTGTCTGCTTTAATGGAAGGTATATTTTCTTTGCTTTTTGTGATAGGTGGTTAAAACCCCAAGGTCTAGGGGTGCAATTATGGGGTTGGGTGTTTATTTAATGTAGTTGGTTGTCACCATCCAAGGGTACCCCCTAGACGTAACAAGGCTCCTAGAAACCCGAAAGGAACCATGTAAGCCACTTAGCATATCATAACACAAGTAAAGAACAATAAAGAGTAAAACAGAGTTTCAAGTCCAAAATTTTCATAAAGGAAAGCAGAAGTCTAGACTCGTCTCAATTAGCCATCTATTAATCTTTGAATCAAATAGGGTCACAACCCTTACAACATAATCCGAAAGTCTAATACAATGAAAAAAAGGAACAACAAAGATATCATCCATCCTCGAACCATGAGGAATCACCACAAGCAAGGAGAATAGTCGAACCCAAGCTTGAACCAAATGAAGATCACCTCAAACACAGGACCCTACACTTGTGGAAAATTTTAAAAGATATAGGTTAGTACAAAAATGCGCTAAGTATGATAGCCATGCATAAAAATCTTGAAAATATGCTAAAAAGGGACATTTTAGTTGAATGCATGCAATTTAATAAGTTAAAACATAATTTGAAGATAATGGAAAAGCATAAGTCATAAGCATAATCAACTCATAAATCATCATATCATACATACCCTCAAAGCATACTTTTACAATGCATGAATAAGATCCCATAATCCCATAATCCCACCTATACTAAGTAAGGCTCCTTCAGTATCTATAGTTCATAACTCATATTCTTGTTCATACTATCATAATAAGGGGAAAAAACCTTAACCGATATAGACCATGTGAGCTTATCATGGAATCTGGTGGCTACCTTACACCAAAAAAGGGTTGTCCTACTTGCCTAAGGTAGAACCATACTCTTATCTTAGGTGGATCCACTAGTTAAAGACCTATGAGGGCACATAGTTATGGGATAATGAGATTGCTTCTAGAAACCCGGACTCAACTATGGTAGAAGGTTTCCATCTCATGAGATACATACTTTGGGAACCCAGACTCAACTAGCGTATAAGGAACCCATTTGGAAAGCCGGACTCAACTAGCGTATAAGCTTCCATCTCATATTCATATCCACTCGGTGATAATCATTAATTCCCATATATTGCATATTAAGTCTTGACTTAATTTTATACTCATGGAAGAATGTCTTTACACTCAATCCAATATAAATCATACTAGAGCTCATAGATTCAATAAGTGAGAATAGCCTTTCAACCTTAGAATCATCATATTGTGAGAAAACCTTTCACATCATATCATAGTCATACATAAATGTGTACATGAGGATAACCTCCAACAACACAACAACTAGATCATAATCATATTCACTTTACTCTCAAAGTGTTCTTAAATCATGTACATAAATCTCATAATCATGCATAATTCACATACTTTGCCCTTCAAGGACCATAGATCATATTACACCAACACATCTAGAATTACTACATTAGACATGGATGATAACATAATTCAAGTAGTTCAATTACGACATGCATAATTCTATCATATTCTACTTGCATCAATCAATACCCACACTTTGAGATCCAAATTGGGAAAATAAGGGAATTCATGGATTCTTGGGGAATTCAACTTAAAATCATATAAAATCATCAATATATCCATAATAATACATAATCCAATCATTAAAGTTTTTTAAAAAAGGAATCAATGAAATTGAAATCAAACCCTAGCTTTTGGGATTTCTAGCTTTGAAATTGGGGTTTTTGAAGGGGCACTATGGGTGTAGGCTACCCATGGATGAAGAGCTACCATACGTTGGTGAATAATCCCCATGAAATTGAGTAGAAAATATTGATCCTTCAACCCTAGATTCACCTTTCTTCTTCTTCTTCTTCCTTGGAGTTCTAGAGAGAGAATATTTGGGGAAAGGTTGATTTTTGATTTGGGATTTAGAATTTATGATTTGGATGAGTTAGTTTAGGGGTCTAAAATCCCTATATAGGTGTTTAAAAATAGACCAAAATGACATCACTTAATATTTAATTAAAAAGGAAAAACCCAAAAGACCCCTAGAGTCAACTGCCAAAAGGTAGTTTCAGTGACCACCCACAACACCACTGCCATGGCCAGTGGATGGACCCACATGGCATGCTGGTGGTCCGTGGGTTTGGTTCTAGGGCTTCATTTTTTAGGCTTGACCTACTCCCCTCACCCATGGGGCATGGCCAGACCCACCAGGCATAGGTGCCCTCTGTGGGTCACTGATGAGGCAGTTTCTATGTGTCTTCCTCAAGGACCCATGGTTGGTCCTTGGGGTTTGTACCTTGATGTTCTAACACAAAACCCTATATTTTTAGGTATGGGGAGGTACGTTTACGACTCTAACCCTCACGTTAAGCTCTAATTTAGTCTACTAGTTTCTGGAATATTACATTGGTATTGTGTTATGCTCCGTTTTACTAGCCAACTTGGGCATAATGATGACATCGATAACTTGCACGATGTGAATGAAGATCAGTTGGGAAGTGCGGGTGCCATTCGGTTGCATTCGGTTGTAAGCAATGTGGTGTTTCATGTGACTAGCACTATGTTGTAGTTGTTGTAAATGAAGGGTCTATTTGGAGGTTTAGCTATTGAGGATCTTCATGACCACATACGAAACTTTGTGGATGGGTGTGGGCCATTTTGTTTCAAGAACATCACTCAGGAGTCGGTCAAACTTCGACTGTTTCCCTTTTCTCTAATAGGGGAGGCAACGAAGTGCTTGACTGATTTACCAAGGGATTCAATCACTTTTTGGGAAGAACTCACTGATGCATTTTATGTAAGGTTTTTCCCTCCCTCGAAGATGGTGACTTTGAGAGATAACATTCAAAACTTTAAGTGAGTGGATGGTGAATCAATTCATGAGACATGGCTAAGTTTTCAGAAGTTGCTGCTCCAATTCCCAACTCATGGACTCCCGAACAATGTGTTGCTACAATACTTCTACCGGAGTCTAGATTCAGTCAACAAGGGTGTGGCCGACAAACTTGTTCGAGGAGGAATCATGCAACAACCATTTGAAATAACATCCACTCTTCTTGATGAAATGACAAAGATCAACCGTGCTTAGTACACTAGAGAAGATCAAGTGTCTCCTTTAAACTTCAGTATGGCAAAGGAACAAATGGAAAAGGACCAAGAGTGGGATGAAAACATTGCCAAAATGATGACCCAAATAGATCTATTGTCAAAACATGTCATGGGAAATGGTTCCAAAGTTGTGAATGCAATCACAATTTATAGAGTGAATCCCGATGAAGCGCAATTTGAAGCAATGTACAATGAGGAAGTAAAATTCCTAGCAAATCAGGGAGGAGGTTTCCGCCCGAACTATCCAAGGTTGGGTGGGAACCAAGGCTGGAATAGGAATCACGATGACAGTTGGAGAGACCCAGATAGGGAATGGCGTGACCGTGGTACGAATTGGAGAGAACGGGATGGTGACAAAAAGCAATATGTACCTCCTTATGATCGTCAAAAGCCAAAAGAGAAAATGGCTGATCCTGGAAATTTCTGCACTGAAGATATGCTTGCACGCATTCTAAACAAATTGTAAAGATCGGACAAAGTGCTAAAGGAAATAAAAGATAACGTCTTAACTCTGAACCAAAAAGTTACCTCACATTCAGTATCGATTAAGTAGCTGGAAGCACAAATGGGTCAAATCTTGACTTATTTAAACCCAAGACCAAAAGCAAGTTTACCGAGGGATACATGGTCAACCCAAAGAATGATGTTTGAAAGAATCCCTTCATCGTGCCATGACGTTAAATAAGACACTTTTTGGGAGGCAACCCAAGGTTTTTGTTTTTAATGTTGTTGTTGTTTAAATAACTGGTGTTCGATGTATAGGTTGAAAATTTGAAGTTTTGAAAAAAAAGGCAATTAGGCGAGCTTAGGTACCCGTCGGCGACCAGTTGAACAAGTCCGCGAGCCCGATTTTGATCGCCATTTTTGACCAACCAAAAGACTAGATTTCTATTAAATTTGGTGGAAAAAAGCACCATTCAGCGCATCACCGAATTGTCGGCGACATAAATTGGTGATGCCGATTGGGGCGCGAACTGAAGGGTCAAAAAGCGATCTTAACCGTTTTGAATTTAAATTTCCATTTCTTTTCATATTTTCCAACTTTTACACTCATGCACTCCATTTATCGATTATATTTTTGCTCGTTGTTTCTAAGTGAGGATCAATTACTTGGGGGGAATCTTGCACGTTCACTTCCGTACTCGCTAGCCTAGCATTTCTCTATCTACTTTTGAGGTTGGTGTCCCAAAATTGGCTTAGTTTTTAGTAGTTTTTGATGCATGCTCATAATATTATGGAATTGAATGCTTAATCTTGTGTTATTTGTTGATTGTAAGTATGGGCTACTTCTGTTTCGTGTCTGTGTTTATCCCTTAGTTGTTGAGTCTCCATGTTTTAAATTGATTGAATTCGTGGGTGTGTGTTATTTGCGTCTTGGGTCTGTTATGGGTGAAGTCTAAGTAACCCGAATTGTAACGATCGACTGATTTTGCCTAATGATAGAGCGGGTGATGTCATTCTTAAGGGAAAAAGACATCGATTGGCCAATTTTGGATAATTCGGGGGAAGTTTGAGTACCCCAAGATCATTTTTCGTATGGGTCTGGGCTTTATTGCATAGAATAGTACGTTAATTTCATTATCGTGGGCTATGGGCTGAAAATTGAAGGTCGGGGTCAAAATCTGGCACGAAGGACTATTCGACGAGCTTAGTCGAGCTCGCCGACTGGCTCGGCGATTCAACAAGTGAATCCTTGATCGCCTTTTTATTCTTCATTTTTAATGATTTTATTCTGTAACATTTGACGATATGCTTGAGCTCACTGAGTTCACTCGGTGACTCGTCAAATGTCTGTTAGATCGCTCTTTCTTATCCTAAATTCTAGAAAATATTTAGTAACATTCGGCAAGCTACTTTTATTTTGCCAAATGGTGTCGGCGACTTGTCGAAAGTCCTTGTACCTCGCCGACTTGTGCTGATATCTGAGGAATTTTGTTCTGGAACTTCAGTGAGCTCGATCTAGCTCGCCGAATGTGTTCGGCTACTCGCTGAACCAATCGGCGAGTTTTCCGGCAGGTTTTCATACTTTGAGATTTTTTGAACTATTTCTCATGTATTGGTTTATTCCATATTGTTTTGCAGGTATGGCCAGACCCAATGTGCCAGGAAGAAATCAATAACCCCAAAAGAGAGCATAGGGAATAGTAATCAACGAGGGTGCTGCTCCCTCACAAGCTACACATGAAAGACTTCCTCCGATAGGGAGAAGGGCAAAGGCATGGGAAAGGGACTTGTTTAATCCCAGTAAAGCAGAGGCTAGCTATGAGAGTATGGGTATCTACGATACCCACCTCACCACCTCGGAGTCTGACGGTGAGAACAACTCGGGGTCTAGATCACCAGTCTTCGTATCTGAGCCGGAGGATGACTAGACCTTGCAGAGGAGGAGAGCTGAGTTGCACTGTAAGGCACTACATGATCCAGCCAGGATACCGGTGACTCCTACACCTCCTCCACCTCCAGCACAGACAGTAGAGAAGGTACCTTCAATTCCCCCAATATAGGAACTCACACCTCAATCACTAAATAGACTAAAAGGCTGCTGGGTTGAGGACCATTCTGGAAGAGAAGCAGCTGTCTACAGATGGTGTGGTGGACAGGTACCCGGAAATGTGGAACACTATCAAGTTCCACAAGTTTGAGATATTTACCCGGTCCCGATGCTCCTACATACCTTCCTAGGTCGAGAGTTCTATGATGAGTATGGGAAGCTGGTGTCAAAGGGGAAGAAGAAGGCCATTTTGTTTGTATCGGTTGACCATGTAGTGGTGTGGGGTAGAGGAGTAAAAAATGCAGCAGCATTGACATTAATGAGGTACTAGGGTGTACAATGAACGTGATCCACTTATGTGTGGATCAAATATGAAAGAAGACACTGGATGACTTGAAGGGGTGGTTGGCTCCACTAATCTCCAATATCACACCGCCATGGACCAATCCTGGAGTTCAAATAGAGAAGAAGGATTTGAATGTGGCTACCCGGTATTGGTTCGGATTTATTAACAGCACTTTGATGCCTTTATAGAATGAGTCCATATTCTGGCATCCGAATGCTACCTTGTTGGGATCCATTATCGATTGGGATAGAGTCAATCTCAGACTGATTATTGAGCAGGAGATGGCCATGAAGGCTAAGAAAAGTCATACTTCACTCCCATTCCCGGTATTGATCACGGAGTTGTGCCGGCGTGCTCGGGTGCCTTAGTTGAGAAGAAGGATATGGAAGTCACTCCCATTTCCTCTCATGATATTTGTAGAATCGAGGCCGAGTACACTAAGGATGAGACTGAGAGGAGGAGAGCTGCACCGGTGGACACTTCCTCGGTTGTTGACGTGAAGTGTTATAGCCAGAGACAACCTCTCCTACTCAGGCCGGTGAGCCTTCAGGTACCCCTGGCACTTCTACTATTGTTCCTTCCACTTCTGCAGCTTCTACTCCTTTTTCTACTGCTGCTGCTCCCCGGCCCCCATTGACCCAGGCTATGTTGTTCAAGATGGGTCATCTGGCTCAATCTGCTGATGTACGTGCCTCACAGGTAGAGGCTTCTATCCCTGGTTTGATTGAGAGAGTCATTTCTTCCGCCTTAGCTCCTATCCAGGCTGAGTTGAGAGAGCACCGAGAGCTGATCACTGTGCAAGGATTAGCATTAGATGCCCTTTCAGTTAGAGTGGAGGCGTGCAAGCAGAGTGGGCGCAAATATGAGGATGTGACGGCATTGAAAGTTGATATGGCTAGCCTGATACGTGATGTGGATGAGCTTAAATCCACTGATCTATGTTCTCCAGCACAATGTACCTTTCTGAGGTCCCGAATACACTGTTGCCAGCCATTTCTTAGATCCCTCCGGCTGCTACGACCGAAGATATTATTGTGGATGATGAGTATGCCAAGTATAATGCTCCTGAGACTGATGAGAAAGAGCTTCGTACACAAGATGCAGAAGTATACGATGACCTAGAGGACCTAGAGGGCGCGATGGTGCAGACAACCATAAAGGCTTCTCGTCGGGATACATCGATGGTGGGCTCCAATAGAGCGAAGGATGTAGATGAGTTGGTCATTGATGCCCAGATTGAGAGAATCTCGGATGTGCAGATTTCACCTCAGGTTTAGCCTGGCAGGGGGATCCTGACTCTCTTTCTACTTTATTGCTAGACTTTTTATTTCTTTCACATTGAGGAAAATTGTTAGTTTTGTTGGCGGGGTGAGGTATCTTCATACCTACCTCTTTTGGGTTGTTTTTGTAAATATTTGTTTTTGGTAGCTTGTTTTGAATGTTTACTTTTTCTGACTACCGGTTGTTGGTCTTTAATGTGAATGTGTTTGTTTTTGGATAGGTTTTGGATCCAAATTTAAAATTTCACCTTTTGATGTTTGTGAATGTGGTTGTTCCCTTGCATATTTAAGTATCGATTGCGATCAATACCAATGACTCAAACAGTGGTCTTGATTGAACGATATGTTTGTGGAAATCCAATGAGGCAAATTTGAGTTGCATAAGTCATGTGTGAACTCTTAGCATCTCATTGTGACTGGCCGATTGTTGAAATGAATCTTGTGATGATCATTGCACCCGAGCTAAAATTGTAGAATCTTGTTTGATGATTGTGTTGAATGCCATGTGTGGTGACATTCTTCTCAAAATATATGCTTGGTAATACCTAGAACTTTTCATGTTCGTCCAATTCACTAATGTAGGCAAATGATAGAGATGATCTTAGGCACAATTTGTGGAAAGTGAACCAAATTGCTATTATACCTCATTGTGGCCACCTTGTTAGAGTGTGAACCTAACTTGGCACCATTTGAACCTAACCTTTTCTTTTGATGAAACATGAACACATTTGACCTCTTTTTCCCATCACCTAAAACCTTCATGAAGCATTGGTCCATTTGAATAACCAACTTAGGCCAAAATCCTAAGTTGGGGTGTGGTGAAGAATGAGGAAAGTTAAGAAGTTTGTGAAAAAATTTCCCTTGATAGATTATGTTGAAAAAGATGGAACCCTTACATACGAAAAAAGAAGAAAAAATAAAAGCAAAACAAGAAAAAGATTGAAAATGAAAGGGAATGTTGAAATAAAGGTTGTGCAATGGATAAAAGAAATAGGGTGTCCAATGAATCATGCTTAAAAGAACATAGAGTGGATTGTGAAAATAAAAAAACAGTGAAAGAAAAGGAGAAAAGTGAAATGCGAGTCATGCTTTATGAATGTAGTAGTCACTAAGCCAAAATGATCATACCATTACCCTCAACCCCCTTACAAGCCTTGAAAGACCTTTGTGATCTTGATTGAGCTTAATGTCATGTTGATTGGAAAATACGGGCAAGTCTATAGGTAGAATCGTCCATGTGTTTATCTTTGAGAGTGTTAGAGTTCCTTTTGATTCCTTAATTCTGGAAATTTGATGACCTTTGTGTGAGCATGGAATCATTCTTGATGTGAGGGCATTCAAATACTTTTGTTGAGCTTGAATTTGTATTTGAAGAAAGCGTTGTGAGCTTGAGTTCTATTTGATGATGGCTAGTCACAATTTGAAACTTGTAGTGCATAATTGAACAATGCATGGGTAGATTAAACCTCTTGTGCATTCGTGTTGAGTCTTGAGTAGCACTGTTCGTACACATCTCTCTTGAACTGATTGATCTTGTGTTTTACTTGAGGACAACCAAAAGTTTAAGTTAGGGGTGTTGATGAGTCAAGGATCTCGGCTCATTTAGGGCTAAATATCTAGAGTTTTAGTGTCCTCAATGTCTATTTTATGCTCTAAACTGATGTTTAAATGCTAATTTACAGCAATGAAGGCAAAAGAGCAAGTCAAGGACATTATTGGGAAAATAGGAGCGAAAAACCGAAAAAGTTGAAGACAAGCAAGGCTGATGATCGCCAAGACCACTCGACAAGTCGCCGAGTGGGTCTTCAGCTCACCAAAACTCACAACAGTCCAGCCTAGGGAAAAATCCAGCTCGGCGATGAAAGTGACGTTTCGGCAAAGCGCCGATTGGATTGGCGATAATAATCCTGATCACCTAAAGTCACAGAAGGGAAGTGGTGAAGACTCAAGCCAAGAAGGAGATGGAAAGGAGCATTTGGCGCGTCATCGACTTTGTCGGTGAAGCTCCACTTATTCCGCCGAATGGCTCCGAAGCCAAAAATCTGGGAACGTATAAATGGAATTTTGAAAAGAAGAAAAAGAGTCCCCTTACATTCTAATCTTTCGTTTTTGATCTAAAACACTATGAATATTGTTTTTAGTCTTTTTGAGTAGGAATTTAGTGTTGGTTTTGATTTGGAACTGATGTTGAGCATTATGAAGACTTGCAATCTTTTACCCAAACTGATGGAGAACATAATTGGTAACATTTTTTTCTTTTTATGATGTTTGACTAAAAACCCCATTCTTGTGGGTGTGATTATCTGATTGAATGTTTCAATTAGCTTATGGGTGTTAGTTTTTACTGATTTAATTGTTGATTTGAAAGTGGTTTAATTGATAGTTGAGTTTTAATTGATGAATTGTAGTTGCAAATACAGTTCTAGGGTAGCATTCTAGGCTTTTTTGAGAAAGAGGTTTTAGAATTAAAGCAATCAATTGATGATTGTAGTGATTGGGTTATTGTGGATTCAGCTTGAGAAAGTGGGTCTGAATTCAATCCTACTAATCTAGCTCGAGAGAGTACATTAATTGAGGTTTTGGGTTGTTCATATTTGTTATGCTTGTCCAGGTTCAAGAGAACTCGCTTGATTCGTAATAGTTGATTGAGAAATAGTTGTTACACCTAAAGCCTAGCCTACCCACTAGGATTTAGCGACTATTAGTAAGTGATAATCACCCATATAGCATAATTGGCGTTAAATCAATCACACTCTCAAAGATCCCTCTCTACTTGATTACCCCGTGTGTTCGTAGTTATTAATTGTTCCCTCTAATCCCCTCAATTGACATTAATTATTAAACCCCTACAATTTACTTTAATTTCTTCGAATATGTTTACTTCTACAAACGATTAGAACACTCTTTTCACTTCGTAATTGAATTCTTTACCGTACTGCTCCCTGTGGGATCGACCCCAACTCTTCGTTGGGTTTATACTTGATTGCGACCACCTACACTTAGAATTGGATGAAGTGTAGTTGAGCGTTATCATAATGTCACTAAATAAGATGCGCATTGGGTTATGGGTCAAATTTTGAGAAACTATAAATATCCCAAAGGAGAAAGAAATTGAAGTTCGAAAATTAAGAAAGAGAGAAATATTTTGAGTTTTGAGAGAGAATACATAACCTTTTTGAAGAACACTTTTTAGCTTTTGGGGTTTTTCAACTTTGTTCATGAATTTATTAAATTGAAGTTGAATCTAAAGTGGGTTTGCTTGTAATTGCTTTGTTTCTTGTTACCCATGTCTGCTTTCATGGAAGGTATATTTTCTTTGCTTTTTGTGTTGGGTGGCTAAAACCCCAAGGTCTAGGGGTGCAATTATGGGGTTGAGTGTTGATTTAATGTTGTTGGTATTGTGTTATGCTCCGTTTTAGTACTGTTCATACAAGAATTTGGGCTAATTAGCATGGGGTTAATTAATGGTTTAAGGTGGCAAACTCAATTCCTACTTCCGATCTCTGGTCGATGCTCAAAAAATATTGATTTGAGCGGGAAATTAGTCAAATACTACCAATTCAGGTTTGATGTCTATAACTTACTTAAAAAGAGAGATTATGGGTCGGATCTATTTCTTCAAGTGGGTTGTTTAAATTGGCATTTAGATGTGACCAAAAAGAAACTATGCATAAATACTTTGAGATCGAAAAATGATTAGCATCATTAAAGATGGCCTAGCCTATTCATAATTGTTCATCACTATAGAGCGGCACAATTACCCCTATGTGACATCGATTTTTGAACCCCGCACCCCTAGATGTCTTGTTAACTCTTAAATTCTCTAAAATTGTTGTTTAATCATGACAATTGATAACCAAAGCTTTTATTAAATTAGTGGAATTATCCACCCACTTGTTTTTACTATTACAAATGAGCTATTTTACAATTCAAATTTCTTCATATAAATTCTCTACGATATACCATTTCTTGTGGGATTCGACCCCAACTCATCATTGGGGTTTTATTGACACAACTGCTATCCCTTTTAATTGGTTTTAAGGAGGACATATGAGCGTTATCAAAAATAGAACCGCTGCCGGGGAAGGGTGGTGGAGAATTCTAATTGAGATATTAGATTTGAATTTTGTTTAGTTATAGTAGATTTTTATTTTGTGTTGTGGTTGGCTGATTTGCAGGTCTTATACAATGAGTGACCATGCGTAACACCCCGAAAACTAGTAAGTTGAACTAGTGAGTTCTAGAGCCTTTCGTAAGAGTTTTTGAGTGCTGTATGAGGATTAAAACTTGTACAAATGATTCCCGTACTTAGAATGAGGGTTTTAGGGGTTAAATGTCTGGGTACGACTCCCCAATGACCAACAAAAGGGGTCCTTGAGAAGGACCCCAAAACAGTCCCTACATCTGCATTTTTGATGAGCTACGGTTGGGCACCTACGTGGCGTAGGTCCACTCACTCCACGTAGCTCTTGGTCGTGGGTCAAGCCCTGAAGTTGACCTGCCTTCCTAGCTCCAGTACTCACCTACGAAGCAGCCAGCACGAGCCGTGACCGCACCCACGGTCCGTGGGTGGGATCCGTAAGTCAACACAAATTTTCAACTTTTAGTTTAAAGTTAGGGGTTTGGGAATTAAGTTATTAATTAATTAGAGGTTAAGGTAGGTCAGTTAGTTAGTTAATTATCCACGTATAAATAATTAATAGACCCCTAAAACTAAGTCATTAACTCATTCATCTAAGAACACACTTCCTCTCAAATATTTCTCTCTCTATAAGCAAAGAAGAAGAAGGAAAAGAGGGGCACCAACCTAGGTCGAATTCACCATTTAAGCAATATTTGTTTAGGGCTTTCTGTTGAAGTATGTTTAGCTTATTCATCTATAGGTTCTTCCCCCAAAGAGCCCCATTAGTTTCCCCCCAATTGTGAAGTCAAAAACCCAATTCTAGCTAGAGTTGTGCTTGCATTGTGGGTAGGGCTTGGGTATGATTCCAATCTAGTGGATAATACCCAATTATGATTGATTAAGCTTTGTTTAGTGATATTATGATGAATTTTTGTGATTTTTATGGTAAACCCTAATCTAAGTTGATGAATGTGATATTTGTGGGTTATGCCATTAGAGATGGAATTGAAGGTTTATAAGTGATCTTCCTAAATCAATGTCATGTGTAGTAATTTTTCAAAGTTACAAACATATAATCATGAATTGAACTAGAATCTATTGTATATGATGAAACCTGACATGTTAAGTTTAATTTGAACCTTTATGATCAATTGTGACTAGAATCACCTAGTAATGAAAGATGTGATCAAAATACCTTGAAATCTAGGTATAAAGAAGAGATTAAGAAAGAAACCTTGAGAGTAAGGCTTGTGATCATAATAGTTAGGGCTTTAGAGTGAAGCTAATATGATTACCTCTTGATGCTAAGGCCTTGAGAGTAAAGTCTAAAAGAGTATAGGAGTCTAATAGGTTGGATTATGGTGAAATGCCTATAGTCACCTAACCTACCTTATGAATGCTTGAAAGTTGAAAGTGATAGAATCACTTGAACATATATTGATTGCCAAGGACATTCTTCCATGAGAAATGAGTGTTAATCAAGGCTTAACAAGTAAATCTTGGGGTGTATGCTTGACCCCAAGTGGATATTGACAATGAGATGGAGTGTCACACAAGAGAGGGTACAGGCTCCAAGTAGAAAATAGAACCACACCTAGTTGATGTGAGGACTATCCAAGTTAAAGGGGGGAACTCTTACTTAGTAGAGTGTGGGTTTTCCCAAAGTTAGGTCTCATGAGATGGGAGCCTTCACATAGCTGAGTTAAGGTTCCTAGTAGCAATCTCCATATCTAATGAACTAAGACATGCTTGAAGAAGCATCTCATAGTGTTTTAAAAGTATAATTGAACTAAGACTTACTTAATGAAGTACCTCATAGTGTTCAAGAGTATAAATAGACTTAGACATGCTTAAGGTAGTATCTCATAGGGTCTATGTGAAGAAGGAACTTAGACATACTTAAGAGAGTATCTCATAGTGTTCAAAGTATGAATGGATTAGACATACTCAAGTAAGTATCTCATAGGATCCATGTTAAGAATGTACATAGACATGGTAAAAGTAGAATCTCATAGGGTTGAAGCTATTAATGAACTAAGATGTGCTTAAGATAGTACCTCATAGACCTAAAGTAGTACTTAGCATGAGTAGTATTATGGGGTGCTATTCATGCATTGCAAAAGTATGACTTAAGGTTATTAAAGAGAAGTCTTGAGATAGGATTGTGCTATAGTTGCCCTTCCTAGCTATAGTTTAATAAAGGTGAGAGATTCCCTTAGTTATGAGAGTTAAGTTAATAATGAGACCAAATGAGGGTGAGTATGACTGAGATGACTTCAAGGCTATACTTAGTGTGAATGGTAGTATGGGATGCCTTTCATGCATTGCACAAGTGTGCTTTGAGGTTACTGAGAAGTATGGTGCCCTTATGGTATAGAGAAGCTTAGAGACTTGACCATGTATATAGACTATTATTAAGATGACTAAAAATGGATACTTGGCTTGGGTGGTATTATGGGATGCTATTCATGCTTTGCACTTGTATGCTTTTGAGGTTACTTGAGAATGGTTCTATGAGGATCTACATGACTAAGATTCAATTATGCTTATTATGACTATGACTTATCTCCTATGCTCATAAACTATGTCTTATGTTGACTTATGATTAAATGATGCTTATGTTGGAGATTATGATATGACTATGATGATTATGCTATGACTATGTTATTATCTCTTATGCTTATGTCTTATGTTGATTAACCATTTTGAGATGCTCTTATGATGTTGTTCTAGCTTTCATACTTGGTACATTTTGTACTAACGCATATTGCCTACATTCTATTCAAATGTAGGGTTTCGGAGATTGAGTTCCTTGAAGGCTAGGTTTCCAAGAAGCAAGAAGAGTTGAAGAGTTTGGTGAGTCCTCATAGCTTCGAGGACAAACCCATTATGTTCCCCTTATGTCATTTCTTTATGTTTTAAACATTGTATGGGCTGCGTCCCAAGACTTTAATTCAAGAATTTAATAGATGGTTTGAGACAAAGGTTTAGTAAAGACTTCCGCTTGTTTATGAAAATGTTTTCGATTGTATGGATAAAGTTTTTAAATTTCCATACTTTTCTATTATCTTATGTTATGATTATGTTAAGGGCTTGTATGAGACACGTTCGGGGTCAAGTACGCCATGTTATGTCTAGGAGGTACCACTGGGTCGTGATGCCATGGTAGAGACATCGATAGTTAATTGGTCAAAATGACAACATAGGTCATTTTAATGATATGCATATGAATATTGTTCAAATCACGGGAGATATTTGGATACCTCCCACAACCGGGAGGACTGTGTTTCAAAAAACTGGAACAATGGTACAATTGCTCTAACTGAAGGAAAATTTTGGGGTCCTAGCTCATGAGGATCCCATGAACACCTTAGGAATTTCATAGAGGTATTTGGACCATTTGTGTTCAAAATTATATATCAAGAGTGCGTAAGATTGATGTTATTCTCATTCTCTTTTATGGGTAAAGCAACAAGATGGTTGGCATAATTGCCAAATGATTCTTTCACTTCGTGGGAGGAGTTGAATGATGATTTCTTGAAGATATTCTTTCCACCCTTGAAGATGGTTAATCTTCGAACACAAATCCAAAATTTCAAACGTATTGGAGGTGAACCTCTACATGAGACGTGGCTGAGATTCAAGAAACTACTTTTACAATGTCCAATGCATGGCATTCTGGACAATTTTTTGTTGCAATACTTCAATTCCAACATTGATTCAGTCAATAAAGGTGTGGCTAATCATTTAGTACAACGTGGATTAATGAGACAACTGTATGATGTGGCTTCTTTGTTGCAAGATGACATGATCGAAGTTAATCGAACATGGCACACTACAGAAGACCAAGTGTCTACTCTACAATTGAGTTTGAGCAAAGAGAAAATCGAGAAGGACAATGAACAAGATGAAAAAATGACCAAAATGATGACTCAACTCGATTTTTTTTGTAAACATGTCATGGGAGGTGGACTTAAGTTGGTAAATACGGTTGGAACAAACAGTGGGCAATGCCCAGATGATGCCAAGTTTGAGGCATTACAAAAGGACAAGTTCAATATTTGGGAAAACTAATGGGGGGTGCTCACACAAATTATCAACGAGAAGGTAGGAACCAAGGTTGGAATAAGGATAGATAAAGTGGTTGGAAAGATTGGTGAGGTGAAAATTATAGAGATGGGGAGGCTGACAAAGATAGGTATGTGCATCCCCAAGATCGTGCACAACCAAAACACCTAGCTGGGCCAAAAGGAAGTTGAACCAAGGAAATACTTACAAGGATCTTAAACAAGGTTGAAGGGTCCAACAAAGTGTTGAAGAAATTGAAAAATGACTTTTCCACTTTATCCCAAATGATGATTTCTCATTCGGTGTCTATCAAGTAGTTGGAGACCCAATTGTGCAAAGTCTCTACTCATCTCAATCCAAGGAAAAAGGGAAAGTTTCCTAGTGAAACCATCCCAAATCTCAAGAATGAATGTAGAGAAGTTCAGAACTATGTCGTGCCACGAAATGAAATAAAGTGCTTCTTGGGAGGCAATCCAAATATTTACTTTGTTTTTATTGCTTTTAATATCGTGCGTTTGAGTGCACGTTGAGAAGGAGTTGAAAGATTAAAAAGGGAAATATTAGGCAATGTTAAGACCTAAACAGTGATATGCCAAAGGTGTTGTGCGGACTCATTCTTGTCCGCCTTTTGAGCTGGAACATGTGGAAAAGTGTATTGTCAATTTTGGCAATCAGAGCTCCAAAAGGTGATCCACTGAAGTGCACTATGCAAACTCTATCGGGTCCATCGAATTAACCTTGAGGTTTGGTGTTCGTTCAGGCATGTTTGGCGAGCTAGAGCTTTGATTGTCGATCTGCCAAACACGTTCATCGACATTAGTTGTGACCGCCGAACGGGCCTGATATAGAAATGCCAAGGGTTTTTACAAAATCAAAATTTAAACCCTTTGATATCTTCATGTATTTTTCCTCCTGTTTCTCTTACATTGCATTATTTGAGTGTTTATGAGTCATGTGTGTGTGATTTTAAAGTTCGAGGAGTGTGTTTGCTTGCTTTCACGGTCAACCAAACCCCATTTCCTTGGTATTATCGACTTGTGATTCCTACTAAGACTGGTTTTCAATATTTATTGAGACTTTTCAGCTTTAAATTGCAATATGGGTGTGGGCTTGAAGCCATTAGTTTATATTGATTGTTAGACTTTGTTGGGTAGCTTTCTATTGTGTGTATTGACCTCTACCAAGAGTTATTTGCCTATATGTTCTTGTAGAATGCTAATCTAGATTGTGTTTGTTAGTTTGTGAAATTGAGCTGATATAAATGATGGGTCTGAGTGGAGTTAGATGTAGGTGAAGTCTGATTAACCTAGTGTTGACCCAATTACATGATTTTGTCCAATGATAGAAAGAGTGACTACTTTCTTAAGGGAAAATCGTCAATTCGAGCAATACTTAGCAATATCTGAGGAATGTTTTAGTGCCCATGTGTCGATAAGCATATAGGTGGGTTGTAATGATGTGGGCCAACTCGTATTTGTTGTGTATGTTGGGTTTGGCTGTAAGAATTAGGTTCTGGGCTGAACACTTCCTGCTCGGCGGGCTTGTCTTAGCTCGCTAAGGAGGTTAGGCAAATCGCTGAATAAGCTCCAGTTTGCCTTCTTTAGCATATATGTTACCTTGGGTATTGTCCCATTCGGCCGACTTGTCTTAGTCTGCTGAACCCACTTGGCAAATCACCGGGTGGGAGTGGACATCACCTTTGATGCCTATTTCTTTTCAATTGGCACTGTCATTTTCAGCAGACATGACTTAGCCCGCCAAAACCGACTTGAAAAATCACTGAGTTTGAATTGACTCCACCTTTTATGCCTAATTCCCGAGATTTTTACTACTGCATAATTTGGCGAGCTCATCAGAACTCACCAAACCTATTTGGTGATCCTTCTTACCGTTACGCGAGCCTCAAGATAGTTTTTAAATAATGATTTGATGTGAGTTTGATTTCAATTAACCTTCACAAATCCTATGTTTTAAGGAGTGCTTTGAAGATTATGGCACAAACAAAAGGAAAGCAAGTGGTAACATCTCACACAAAGTCAAATAGAGACCATTCTCCTCCTCCTCTGAAGAGACACATGGGTTTCTCTATAAATGAGCCATATGACGCTCCTCGTCGTCAGCAGCCTACCACTCCACGAGTATCTACCCAAGAGAGGGTGCAACCCAAAAATGGGGTTATAAGGAAAAACATAGAAATATAGTCCAAACTGGTGCAACCCTCCTTCGAACAAGCACCCACTTCTAGAGTTCTCTCAGTTATTGCTCCAAGATCCCTCAATAGGCTAAAAGTTGTGGGAGAAAGGACTATTTTTTAGGAGAGATGGCTCTCCACAGATGGAGTTATGAGTGAGTACCCAGTTATTTGGGACACAATTTAATTCCACAAGTTAGAGGGGTTCACAAAGCCAAGAAACCCCTATTTTCCTTCTTAGGTGCGAGAGTTCTACACAGTTTATGATCAAGCTCTACCAAAGAAGCGGAATGGTACAATTTTTCAAGCCTCTTGAGAAAGTGGAAGTGCACGAAAAGAATGTACAATATCATGCTAAAGTGACTAGCATTGCACTGGGGATAACGACATTTCACTTGGATATGAATTCACTCCGGATGCGACATGACTTGGACTCTTTGAAAGGGTGGTTGACTCTACTGATTTCTGATTCTTCTCACTCTTGGACGAATGATGGTTCCCGGATTAAGAAGAAGGATATGAATGTGATAGCACGATACTTGTTTGGCTTCATCAACACTAATATAATGCCCTCGCAAAAAAAGTCGATCCTTCACCATCCCAAGGTGGTCTTGGTGGGAATGATCATTGATCATGAGCATATTCATGTGGAAGACATTGTTGTAGAGGAAATACTGATGAGGGCTAGGGAAGAATATACCTTTCTCTCATTCCAAGTACTTATTACAAAGTTGTGCGAGAGGGCAGGAGTCCCCTTCAAGGTAGCTACAGATGTGAGGATCACCAAATACTCTTCCTATCGCATCAAGAGGATTGAGGATGAGTTCTTATAGGATGATGCGGCACGGAGGAAGCCACCACCAGATACTATGCATGTAGTAGATCCCTCTACTCTAGCATCAAAGGCTAGCACACCTGCTCTTTCTATGGATCAAATAGGTATATATGCATCCTCTACTGTGCCTTATGCTCTTATTACTACTATATCTGTTATTATTGCTGCTGAGAGACCTACCCCTACTCCTATTACCCATCCCCCTTGACTGAGGCGATAATTTATGGATGGGAATCCTTTCCTGGTCAGCGGATGTTAGAGTCACACGGGTTGAGACATAAATGCCCAAAATTATTTATAGGGCAATCAAGAAGGCCTTATCTCATTTAAGGGACATGGTGGTTAAATGCGAGGGGCAGATTGA
>JAJONS010032536.1:0-28657 GCA_029582315.1 Solanum tarnii x Solanum tuberosum
AAAATCGACGGAGAGATTTTCTCATTGGCCAATTTCAACTTAAAACTTTTCAACACAAATCATATAAAAAGAACTAATAAAATAAAATATAAAGTAACATCATCATACCAGAATATAACAACATAATACAAGGCAACAATAACCAAATGATAAAATAATAATAAACAAAATGGAGCAGCAACAAATACAATATCTAAGTCAACAATAAAATAATGAATATAATAATAATTTAAACATAACAACAAATGGGTCATAATGATTCTCGGGAGAAGAATAACAAACATAGAAAAATGAGAAGCAAAACAGTCGGTTAATTATCAAAGAAAAAACCATTTTAACATTTCAACGAGGGAATTAAATATTTGCCGGCCGAATTCGTGAACGAAGGTAATATCAACAAATGAACATGAACAATTCCACCAAAAATAAATATGAACATACCAAAAATGTAACAAAAGATAGAGGAAAATAAAATAAAATAATGTTAGATATAATAATTAATCAAAAAATAACAAAGAATATCAACAACAATAGCCAAGGAAGAAGATCACTAAAGAATAAGGACCTGCCAATAATTATAAACAACAATAAAACTAATCAAAAGAATATTGAATAATCTTTAAAGAAAGGCAAAGTTAACTAAAGCAACAATAGTAACATATAAACCAAAATTCAAGAATGATAATAAATTAATAATAACCAACACACAGAGAATAAAATATCAGTAGCAAACCATAACCAAATACAGAGCAAACAATACAGAGATGAGGTTACCGGACTGAAGTATCTTTTGGCCGCTTAGCGGCATGGCCTGACAGCGGTCACATCTGGTTAGGGAGCAGTGGTGATTTCAGATCTGGTTGATTTGTTGCTCGTCGGAGCTGGTTGGATCTGGCGTCCGCTCGGAGTTGTTGGGTCTGTTGCTTCGTTGATGGAGAAGAGAAATGGAACGAATGAAGTTTGTTTGCTCTTATAGTGGAGCTTGCTGGTTGGGTTTGAGGCGGTTGTTTCTGGTGGAGAACAATGGAGGTTGCAGTGAGGAAGAGGGAGGTCTGGTTGTCGGGTGGTTGTTTGTTGGTGGGGGGTTTTGGGTTGAATCTGGTAGGGTTTGAGGTGGTGGAGGCTAAGGGAGAAAAAATGGGAGAGGAAAAAAATTAGGGTTTTCCCTTTTGGAAATTCCTCCCTCCTAAAAAATAATTCCTTACCTTCCTATTTTTTAACCTAACCAAGACTTATATAAGAAATAATTGTTAAATGGACTCAATTTTTAGGCTTGTGATTGTGGCCCAAAATTATCGATCAGGTAAAATATCTGTATTTGAATGAATTTTTAGATTATGCAAAATATCAAAATAAATATTAATAAATATAACATATAAAATGAATATTAAAAAAAAAGATTAAAAGTTACGAATTTTGAAAATGCTAGGCCAAAATTGGGTGTCAACACCTTGTCGCTCTTCGGTTGGTTGGTTTGAGTCTACATAGCCTACACCATGTGGTACTTATTTTCTTCAGGAGGCCTTAGATTAGGTGTGATTGATTCAGGATAGGCTCAGGACAACTCAGAGTAGGCACCAGAGTTATGCTGATCGTAGGCGTCCGCTGTTGAGGTTTGCAGTTGGTGATCGGGTATTCCTCAATATGTCGCCCATGAAAAGCATGATAAGATTTATGTAGCGCGGAAAGATCAGCCAAGTTATATTGGAGCTTTTGAGATCCTTTGGATAATTGTTGATGTTTCTAATGAGTAGGCCCTACCTCATACCTTTTGCAGTTATCCATCCAGGTATGTTCTTAATGAGTCTCATGTGCTCTAGTATGACTCAGTTGAGTTGGATGACTGTCTGATCTTTGTGGAGGAGCAGTTTCTATTCTAGCACGAGATGTGCGATGGTTGCATTTGAGAGCCATTCTTGTGGTTAAAGTCCGTTGGAGGAATCATCCATTTTAGAAGGATGCCTATGTCATGACCCGGGGTTACCCCCTAGGAGCAACATGGCGTACTTGACCCCGAAGGGGTCTCATACAAGCCATTAGCATAATCAGAACATAAAGACATAGAATAATACGGAAAATTTATAACTTTTACAATATAAATCTTTTTCAAAAAAGAAAATCATTAGAGTCTAGACATTGTCTCAATCACCATCTAAAATATAGGAATACAATCTTAGGACAAAGCCCTTTACATCAATAGTCTTGAATATAGAAAGTACAATAGAAGCTAGAAACAATAACATCTTGTCCTCGAACATGAGGACTCACCAAGCTTAGGGAATAGTCAACCCAAGCTTCACTTGAAGGAAGTAGTATGTCTCAACGACCGGAACCTACATTTATAAGAAAATGTAGAAAATATGGGTTAGCACAATTAATTGTACTAAGTATGGAAGGCATGCACAAAAATCCTTAAAACATGCATAAAAGGGACATTTAGTTGAAATCATGCATTTATTGGTTTAAAAGTCATCCACATTTAGAGTGACCACATAGTCAAATCATACCATAAGCAACCCTAGGTTGCCATAATCATGCATAACATACCTTGACCCTATCCATAGTCAACATTCATAGATAAAGAGACATTTATGTTCATGCCTTGTAATAAGGACCATCATTCTTAACCTCAATTCATATCATGCATACATAGATTCATACATCTTCATGTCATATGTAAACCACACCATAACCCCTTTATAAGTCTACTTGTGCAATGTACAAGTGAAGTCCCATAACCCCACTCATACTAAGCAAAGCTCATTAAGAAGTCATAAGTATAGCTCATATTCATGTTCATGTTCATATTTATAGTTCATCTTCATATTCATGATTCATGTTAATATTCATAAGCATCATACCATCAAAGTACATACTACAATCACCCTCAAGGCCTACTTGTGAAATGCATAAGTGAAGTCCCATACCTCGACTCACACTAAGTAAAACCCCTTAAGTAACCATAGTACATAACTCATGTTCTTACCATAATTCATATTCTTATCGTTTAGGGAAATGTTGTCTTAACCGACATAGGCCATGTGAGCTACATGGAATCCAGTGTTCTACCCCCACACGGAAAAGAGGTATCCTACTTGCCTAAGGTAGAGCAAACATTTTAGCTTTTAGGTGGATCCACTAGCTAAAGACCTATGTGGGCACATAGTTATGGGATAAGGAGATTGCTACTAGATACCTGGACTTCTAACGTAGAAGGTTTCCATCTCATGAGATAACGTACATTGGGAAGCCGAACTTGCTAAATATAAAAGCCTCCATCTCATTTTCATATCCACTCGGTGCTAAGCATAACTCCCTTAAAAAGTCATATTAAGTCTTTACTTAAGTTCATATTCATGAAATAATGCACTAGGCACGCAAACCAACATAATATCATAATAGCTCATGGATTCATAGGGTGAGTATGTCCTTTCAACCTTAGAATCATCAACATGTGAGTAAACCTTTCACATCATATTCATAGTGTGTTCATGCGAATGGCCTTTCAATCAACACAACAAGCTTATCATAAACATACATACATACTTCATACATAATCAAGTGTAAGGGTATAGGGGATAAGGATCTTGCATCAATACCCCAATTACACAATAGCCATAAGATAATCACTATCTAAGTGAATTATGAGTTCATATACAATCTTCGTCAACATACACAAACCCTAGTTATTGCCATTCAAGTCTTGGAATCAAGATCAACCCTAAATTCTAGAATTAATACATTAGATAGAGGGATTTCATGATTCAATCACTTAATAAATGTAAACACAATCAAATGTCAAGCTTTTGTGATCAATCAAGTCACATCTTAGTTCACAATTTAGGAAGAAAGGGAAATCATTGGTCCAAGGGAGATTTCCCTCAAAATCCATCAATAAACCATTAATTCAATCCTAAATCATCATAATCAATCATGTTGAACCATAATTAAACAATTGAAAACATTTTGGAGGAAGACCCATGACTAGAGTGAAAACTCTAGGTTTTTGAAGTCTTAAAAACATACTTTAAATGGGGTTCTTGGGTGATAGCTACCCAAGGATGAAAAGCATCCATACCTTAGGTTTATTTCCACAATAAATTGGAGAATAAAAGCTTTTTCTTGAATCCCTAGCTTGATCTTGACCTTGCTCTTCAGTGGAGTCTTACAGAGAGAATTTTGGGAGGGAAGTTGGTTGAATTTGAGTCTTATGAGTTATGATGTGTTAAGTAGAGTTAAATGACTCAGAAGTATTTATATAGGTCTAAAATAACTAATAATAACCATCCCCACCCTTAATTAATTGTTTAAGAATTTATTGAAATGTTTGACCCTTGGCCGAAATAGAAGCAACTTTTGTAGCTGTGAACCACGAAACCCCTACCTATGGTCCGTAGGTGGGGTGATGCCCCGTACTGGCAAGGCGTCGTTTCAGTCAGAGAGGGGGCAAATCAGCTGAGTTTTTGGAAGACTAAGTCTTGACTCATGACCCCCACCTACGGGGCGTGAGTCCACGCACGGGCGTGGGATGCCCCTGTCGTAGGTTGCCTTCAGGCAACTTTTTGGCTGAAATTCAAGGACCTCCTCAAGGACCCTTTGTTGGTCCTTCGGGGGTCATGCATAGACGTTTAGGCAATAGGACCTTAGTACTAAGTTAGGGAAGTAATATTACGACTCTTGTCTTCATGTTTAACTCCATTTAGGCTATTAGACTACGTGTTAGGCTCTAGCTTAGGTCATATTTTGCGGGGTGTTACAACCTAGGAGACAAAGCAAGAGTCGTAGAGAAATTTCCTTACTTCCATGAGCCTTCAGGTACTTCTTTACACTTACTCTCATAGATGAAAGTTCTTTTTAGTAGTAGTTGTAATGACTTTCCAGGTTAGCAATACGTCCAAACTCACACTTCAATTACGAAGTATAAATTGTCGAACTAAATTATAGAAGTCAACAAGGGTTGAGGTCAATCTCACAGGGAATTATAGAAGAAATAAATGTACTAGTTCTTATGTTCAGTTGCAGTTGATACTCTCAGAAATAAAACTAAAAGCATAAAGTAAATTAGGTTTTGGTTTAATTGTTCATGTGACTATTACTAACCAACATTCAGTTGTAACAGTGACATGCGATAGTTCCAGAGTTTGATGATCAATTAAAATAAACCAGGGTTGTGTTCCCCATGACTGTCAAACTACAACTTAGATTTCTCACAAAATAACAGTCTCGTGATACAATGCATGCATTATCTAGCAAGTTACATACACCTAAACGCTTTTTAGCCCTATTAGGTGAATATCACTCATCCCCTCTCGATCTCAGAGTGTTTAGTTTAACCTTTCTTATTTGTTTATAAAACTATTGTCTCTCGAGCTCAAATTTTCAAAATAAATTATTCAATTTTGGAGTTCTGTCGTTTCTTGATTTTAATTTCCTAATCATATTTTTTTCTCTCGAACAAGTAATGAATACATGTAAATTCTAAAGTGTACACTCATTAGAATTCAATCAATATGAGACTAGAAATGAAGAATACAATACATCACTTGACAACCATTCATGGTTGATTTTAATATTGTACCTTAGTCATGGTTCCCACAACCCTAGTTGTAGTGTTTAGCTGCTCATGTTCTTAACAAAACTATTGGTAAACATTGATGAAATTTTAGAAGTAATAGACTTACAATAATGAAAACCAATGATTCTGATTAAGAACTTGAATCCCCATATCAAACGATGATAAAAAATCCAAAAGATTAATGAAAAGAAGAAAGTTATCGTCTCTGCGATAAAAACTTGTCCTAAAGTATCGATGATAATTAAAATAAAAACCTAAGTAACTAATTATAGTCTCAAAATAATTCCTACATGAAGTAGTAAATTTTTCCTATCGACAACATTCACCGGAGGGTAAAATGGACCGTAATGTTTTTCACAGTCTGTGTAGCCCTTCCGTAATCCTACACTTCAAACATTTCTTCAACTTTTAGCCTGATCTTCCCACAAAACATTGTACATCCTGTATAGGCACCATGATCCGTATGGGGTCTCGTATAGTTGCACTTGGCTTTCTTTTCTTCCAGACCACCTTCACGGGCAGTTTCACGAGTCGTTCAAATCTTCAAGGTTCGTATAGCCTTACATAAAACACTGCTACTCTTTCATTTCAACTTTTTTCTTTCAACCCTTTTTTAAAAAAACACTTCTCCTTCACATTAAACCAGCATCATATCGAATAAAAAAAATCTTTGTTCCCTGTGATAATCCTTTGTTTGGGCATCGAATGTTCTATAAGTTTGCGGCACATAAGCACCCTCAACTTAGAACCATTGCTTGTCCTTAAGCGATGAAAAAGAAAATATAACCGACGCTCAAGTACATAAGAACTATCAGAGATATGCAACTACTACTTCCACAAAAATTAACACCCAAAATCATCTAGCTAACATGCAAGGATCTACTGATTACATTTTATTACACATAGTCGATCATGCTTGTGAAAGTAACAATCTTTCAGTCAACTTAAATGACTAGAAAATGCAAACATAGTGCCCTCACTACAACGAAGTCCCTCACATATAATTTCAGATAAGATTTGGGACTAACTGATACACTCACTCTCCAAAAGAACTTCTAACAATGCATGTATACAGACCGTAGGCTTGCCCTTACTTTCTACACCTCAACTATCAAACAACCAAAATAAGATCACGATATGACTTTATTGGCTTTTAATGTTGGCTAAGGTAAGGTAATAGAATATTTAGGCCTATTAGTGACTAGATTACCTTGGTCCCCCAAAGTTACTTGGCACTCAACTATTGCTAGGTGTTTCCAACCTTTCTTTCTCACATCCCAACACCCACATCACTTCCTTTTCTCTTTTTTTCATTTTTTTCTTTCTTGTTTTTTCTTATGTCCACCATCTACTTGAACTATTTTCTTATGTATTGTTGTTTCGTACCTCCGAAATAACCAAAGATACGATACTTCTATGTTTTTTTATTTTTCATTTGCTCATACCCACCCTCAACTTAGGTTTTTGGCCTGAGTTGTAGCATCGTGCCTTCAAAGAACCAAGGATACTACATCAAAATAGGTGTGACAAACAAAAAAATCAGTTTCAAGGCTCAAACAGGGCCCAAATGGTTCAATGGGTACATGATTTCATTTGGAAGGTGTTTTTAGCTAAAGTGGATTATATAACAAAAATGACCTATGATCCTTCCCAATTCTGTTATCTAACAATATTGGCAAGACTACTTGGGCAAGTTCTAGCTTATACATAAGAAGTAAGACTGAATACAAACATTTACACAATTTTTGGCACATGCTTCCATTCTTTAGCATTCAGTCTACAAATTCATGTTCTAGTTAGCAATGATCAACACATGGGTACATGAAAAGTCACACAAAAAGCCTAGACAATCAACTATAAAATCGCACAGTGCTTTTATAATATCCAACACAGAAACTCAATTTCACTGAACATACTTCAACAATTTTATAGTACTAGTATACAAACAAATTACCACTAACTAAAGCACACATTACAACTACTAAAGGCACGTTATCTGTCACGACCCAGGGGTACCTCCTAGATGTGACACGGCGTACAAGACTCCGAGAAGTCTCATACAAGCCCCTTCGCATATCATAACATAAGATAATAGAAAAGTGCAGGAAATTTAAAACATTTTCCCAAAGATACCAAAGTTTCATAAAACGAAGCGGAAGTCTTTAACATTTTCTCAAACCATCTAATACTTGAAAAGACTTAGGGCTGTAGCCCAAACAAAGTTCTAAACATAAAATAAAAGACATAAAGAAAATGTGATCAAATCCTAGATGCTATGAGGACTCACCAAATCATCACTTGCTTGCTCTACTAAGATCCTAGCCATGAGGATGGAACTCAATATTGTCAGACCCTACATTTGATTAGAATGTAGGCAATAGTATGTGTTAGTACAATAATGTACTAAATATGATGGCTAGCATAAATCATAAACATAAGCATAACATAGGCATAAGAGATAACAACATAGTCATATACCATAATCATAAGATACATCAACATAACATAAGAGAACCACTTCAAAAGTATCCTCAAAGCTTGCTTGTGCAATGTATGGATAAGACCCCATAAATCTCACCTATGCTAAGCAAACCCCTTTAGGTCCTCATTCATATTCATTATCCTTTGATTTCATCCTTAGATGAATTCTCCTAGGATAGGGAACATTCACCTCTAGTCAAACATATCAAGGAATGCAACTATAGCAACAATCCAATCTAAGCATACATCATAAAGTAAACCTCATATCAAGACATACTTACTATACTTCCTTGGAGTAATCTTGTTTTATCATAAACATGCTACCTTAATTAGGGATTAGTGCCTCATATTCATACTATTCATGGAAGAGTACTTCTTTACTAGTTCAAGACAAATCATGACTCATGAATAGTTAAAATTTACCAATTCAAGGCTACAAAGGAAAAGCACCTTACAATGCTAGGCCAAGTTACCATGGAAATCACCTTACTATGCAAATCCAATCTAATCAAGGAATAGTACTATTGCTCAATCCAAGCTACCATGACATGAATGTGGCCTCACCAAGTTAAGCTGCCATGCAAAGCATTGTGTTGTGCTTAGTGCAAGCTACATTGGAAGGGTACAATTGCTCAATCCAAGGATGTCCATGAGTTTTATTAACTCAAGATACTATGCTTGGTCTGGCATTACCAAGTTAAGCTATTCATGAAGGGCTCATATATCACTACTTCAAGCTATCGTAGTTCATACATTCTCTGATTCATTACAGGTGAGCAAGCCTTTCAACCTAGAATCACTCTAAATTCTATGTGATAAAACCTTTGACATTATACATATATACATACCTAGGGTAGATCATGTGGGTGAACCTTCCACAACAATCATATCTACAATTCAACATTCATTATATAGCTCCCAATCTCAAGCGCTACTAATCATAGTTCATCATGCATACATAAGACACAATAAATTCATGTCTATTTACTTAATTCTCAAGAGGTCTACAATATATATCATCAATTCTAGAAGATTGTATCTAAATTCTCAATTTCCCCTTTCATGGCATAAACCTAGCTTTATCAAATTCACCTTACAGTCATAGGATAATCATACTAAAACATGCAATTTTATCATAAACGAACATAAACAATCATAAATGTTCATAATCCACTCTATTGGATCATAACCCATAACATTAGAAGAAACCCTGATTTGACTTGTGGAATTCTTCTTCTAAATTGGGGAGAACGTGGAGCTTCATGGATGAAAGGATTTCATGAATTAATAAACCATAATACCTTGATTACAAAGCCTACCAAGTTTTGAATTAATGAGGACTTGACTTGACCTAGCTTGAATGAGAAAAAAAATCAAGAAAACCATTCTTGAGATTCTTGAATTACCTTGAAGAAGAATCTTGAAAAAGATTGAAAGAATCTGGAAAAAGATTGAAAGAATCTTGAATGGAGTCTTCTACTTTGATTTTTCCTTAGGGTTTTGTCTTAGGGTTTGAGAGAGAAGAGAATGATGGATTAAAATATGGAAATAGTATTGTTTTGGGCTGTATAGGAGTTGAAAATGGATTAATTACTTGAGTGGATCACTTTTAAAAATTAATTACTATTTTAAATATACTCTTTAATTATGACCATTTATAGCAATATATAACAATACTATATATTTTATTAGATTTCTCTCTCTCGTCTCTTTATTTTTTTTCTCTCTCAACTTTTTATTTTTTATGTCTCATTCTCATTCTCTCCCTTTTTTCTTTATGTTGTTCCTTCTTCCTTGTATTCTTTTTGTTCCAGTTTTTCTCTTTCTTTCTTTTGATTGTTTTTTTTTCTTGCTTTCTTTTATTTCTTTTTTCTCCCTCTTTCTGTCGTCTTTTTTCCCTTTCCTTCTCTCTTTACTTTCTTTCGTAGAGTAATCAATTACTCGTAGAATGAATAAAATTTGTATCAATAATTAATTAATTAGACAAATAATCTAATCGTAAGAAATGAAGAGACATAATAAATTGCAAAATGAATTAAACTTGAATTAAAAATGTATTACACACATATTAAAGTTGAATTAGAAGATATTTAAACATGAATGCAAAACGTAGCAAACGAAAGACCATTCTATGATCTGTAAACTGAATGGATTTGTATCAATAATGAATTGAACAAGTAATTAGATCGTAAGAAATCAACCAATAAATTACAAAATGAATTAAAATTGTATTTAAAAGTGTATTGCACAAATATTAAAGTTGTATTGGAAGACAGAATTATTCATGAATAAAAAACGAAACTAATGAAAAATCAGACAATGATCTATAGAGTAAATTAAACTTGTATCAATAATAAATTAAACAAGTAATCCAATAGTAACAAATAGATAAAAAAAATGCAAAATAAATTAAATTACTTTAAAATTGTATTACACAATATTAAAATTGAATTAGAAGAGAGAATTAAGAATGAATGAAAAACGTAACTAACGAAAGACAAGACAACGATCTATAAACTGAATTAAACTCATATTATTTATGAATAAAACTTATATATTATATGCATCTTATAAATTATTTTTGCTTTTATCACTAAGAAAATGAGCGATGGTTGCCATATGTATTAAAATGTATTGTGCATGTCTTATAAATGTATTATTAGTGAGTTACCTCAATCATTCTTGTTGGTATCCGTAAGAAAGGAGTGAAGTGTGAAATACGTGTTATAAATGTATTATTAAGGAATAAAACATGTATTATATGTGTCTTATAAATTACTTTTGATTTATATCACCAAGAACGTGAGTAATGTTTGCAATGTGTATTAAAAATGTATTATGCATGTATTATAAATGTATTATAAGTGTATTACCTAAATTATTTTAGCTGATATCATTAAAAAGAGAGTGAAGTTTGCAATATGTATTATAAATGTAGGATGTATTGTTCATGATTTTAATACAATTAAATACAATTATGAAACATATCTAATACAACTTTAATACAAACACGATATACTACCGTAAACTTCATCCTTTTCGAGCTTCAAGATAATATTTTTCCTAAAATCAATTCTAAACTTAACCGAACCCTTTTAAAATTGAGATATAAACTCAAAACGACATTTTCAATTATTTGTAGGAACAACCTATCCAAACTAATCGCAAACGAAAGAGCAGTCAATGCTTCATAGACAGAATAAAACTTGTATCAATAATTAATTAGACAAGTAATCTAATGGTAACAAATGAAGAGATATAGTAAACTGTCAAATGAATTAAACTTGAATTAAAAATGTATTACACACATATTAAAATTGAATTAGAAGCGAATTAAACATGAATTCAAAATGTAGCAAACGAAAGAACATTATGTGATTTGTAAACTGAATAAAACTTGTATAAAAAATGAATAAACAAGTAATTCGATCTTAACAAATCAACCAATAAATTGCAAAATGAGTTAACTTGTATTAAAAGTTCATTATGCAAATTATTAAGTTGATTAGAAGAGAGAATTAAGCATAGATAAAAAATGTAACTAATGAAACACTAGACGTACAATGATCTATAAAGTGAATTAAACTTATATGAATAATGAGTTAAACAAGTAATCTAGCAGTAACAAATAATAAACTACAACATGAATTAAATTTGCGTTAAAAGTGTATTACATAATTATTAAAGTTGAATTAGAAAAGAAAATTAAAAATAAATGAAAAACGTTTGTAACTAACGAAAGACAAGACAATATTTTATAGACTGAATAAAAGTTGTATTATTCATGAATAAAATATTTATTATATGTGTCTTATAAATTATTTTGGTTTGTATCTCAAGAACATGAGTGATGTTTGCAATATGTATTGTGCCTCCTCCTAAAGAGTCTCATCAGGAAGGGTAGATTCAAGGGTTGTTTTCTTTCCTTTCTCTTTTTCCTTATCTAGCCTAAAAAGATCACCTAGATGTCACCCACTGATCCCATTTCTGGGGAGCATGTTGAACAGATCCATCAGGAATCTGTGGCCAATGTAAGATGCACTTTAACATACTTTTCAGCTAACCGACCTGTGAAGTGTGTCATTAGGCCGTCAATGTGACCTAGTATCAAAAGAACTTCTCTCCTGAGCTCATTGTGCAACTAGTGTTCAGCAGCTTGGACTTGGCTTTGGAGCACCTACGGTAGTTTTTCAACTACTTGATCTAGTGTTTCTCTAGTCTACCTTTGGTCCACTACAATTTTTTCAAGAAATTCCATGGAGATCGTGACAACTATACCTATGGCTCAAGAGGTCGGTGTTGCTGTTGGCCTGACTCTCAGATCTACTTATGTTGTCCCCTCTATAGACTCTCCTACTACTCTTTCAATTGGTGCCGACTCAACTAGTAGATTTGGCAACACAACTAATGGTGCTGCTGGACTTGCTCTTGTTTTATATAGTGGACTTGCGACGTCTTTGATCAAGGTGGCAGATGTGCATTTAATGGCATTAGCGAGACGATCAACTATTTGGTTACCTGACACCAAAGCACTGTCGCACAATCTCTGTATGAAACAAGCAAAGGGAATACTAGCCTTTTCATTCAACGCTCGAGCTCTCATTTTAGTGGCAATAAGTTTACCCCCATTCAATGTATATCAGGCCATGATACAAGCTATTAAGGAGGCCTGTGAGGGAGAAATAGTGTTGTCATTAACTTTTGGCCTCAACTGTGCATGAACCATGGCCCAACAAAATTTGGCTGGAAAAGTCAAGGAGACCTTTTTGTATGAAGCCTGTAGTTGGTTACCCATGGTGTGACCTCACCCTCAGTTGCTATCGGCCCAACAATCTATTTAATTCTACTTTCTCGCAGAACAGGATCACATATGTCATGTTCATCTGTCACCATATGGGGATGGTGATCGTATAATCCTACCTTAGAAGGTGCAATATAGTTCGAGCCATGTAGAAACCTTTTTATGCTTGCCTAAGAGATATCTAAAGTCACCCGACAAACTTGCACCTGAGTAAATGGTGCCAGTTGCAGTGATACCTTTTTCTTCCTTTTTTTGGATGCTTCGAAGGTCACAAAGTTCAATATAGAAGTAACATATGATGCATAGAACTCCCTTGTGACTTGTGAGATGCCTCCCATAATGCCCATGTTGTCTAGTCAGCCATTCAAACTTATGCCTCTGGAACAAGTCTTGAATTTCTTAGATAGCAGACAAGTTACTATCTAGGACTCTACTTTCAGGCACTATAGGTCTCTTGCCTATACCACTCGACTTTGTAGATATGCCAGAGTCAAAGATATCTTTAGAACTGGGATGGCCTATGTGGCTCTAATGACTGCAACAAGCTGATGCAGGAAAGTTGGGTCTGTTACCCTTTGTTGAACAAACCTCTCAGTAGTATCACCACAGTCCTCACATGCACTGTTTGCGATGTCCTCCTCCTCATCAACTGCTACCTCATTGATGAGTGGTAGATTTGCACTCATTTGAGGTCTATTTAGCTCAATAATTAGTGTCATCAATGCCAATTTTTGTCCTATTATGATGATATACTGATGATTTGAAACTATAAAGGCTAATCGACAAAGAAAATAAGAATTTTTGAAAGAATGACTAGAAATGTAAAAAGAAATGCAAACTACACATTGATGATCGCCAAACAAGAAGGGCGGATCACCTAGTAAGCATGACCTCGCCCAAAATAAAAGTGCACAACACTTATGTTTACAGAGATAGTTTGGAGATCTCTAAATTAGAGGTGATGTGACGAATGAGAAAGGCGACGTTGCTGACCATCGCCAAAAATGATAGTGCACAAGGAAAAATGGAAAGCTCAAAAGGTAAATTGAGCTGGTACTCGGCGATGTGCCAAACGTAAAAGGTAGACTCAATTGAGATCGGTGATTGAGGTTCAAACACCTGAATACTAGAACATGGAAGGGCTGAAGCACAAGTGGTGATTCATTGAACGAACTCCACAAATCCGACTAATGTCGTCGAATAGATGCACATTGAGTTTTTGATCCAATTTTTTTTGGGTAACTATAAATATCCCAAAGGAGAGAAGAAAATAGAGTTTTAACTTAGAGAGAGAAACTGGCCCTTTGTGAAGAACACTTTCTAGCTTTTGAGGTTTTTCAACTTTGCTCTTGAATTTGATATATTGAAGTTGAATCCAAAGTGGATCTACTTGTAATTGTTTAATTTCATGTTACCCATGGCTTCTTTCATTGAAGTAATATTTTCTTTGCTATTTGTGATGGGTTGCTAAAATTCTACGATCTAGGGGTGCAATTATGGGATTGTGTATTGATTTAATGTAGTGGATATTGTGCTATGCTCTATTTTGTTTCTGTTTATACATTGATTTGGGATAATTAGCATGGGGTTAATTTATGGGTTAAGGTTGCAAACCTAATTCCTACTTTCGATCTTCGATCGATGCTCGAAAGAAATTGATTGGAGTGTGTAATTAGTCCAATATTAAAAATTTAGGTTTGATGTCTATAACATGCTTGAAAATAGATGTTATGGGTTGAATCTATTTTCCCTATTTCTACATCGAAAGAGAGAAAAGAGTAAGGTATGTGATTTTTTAGATTGGCATATAGATGAGATTGAAAGGAGATTGTATGCATAGATGTGTTGAGATTGAAATTTGATAAGTGTGATTGAAGATTACCTAGCCTATTCTTTGGTGTTACTCACCATAGAGCAACACAATTACCGATCTCCAATCCCTGCACCACTAGATTGCTCGTTAATTCTTGAATCTCTCATACTTTTAGTTTTAACTATGACAATTGAAAACAAAATCTTTTTATTAAATTGGTGGAATGATCCTAGGGGTGTGCATCAGTCGGTTCGGTTCGGTTTTATGTATTATTGGTTTGGTTTATCAGTTTTCGGTTTTTAAATATGTTAAACCAATAACCAAACCAATAAGATATTATTTGTCGGTTTTCGGTTTAACCAATAAGAAAATACTTATAAAAACAAATATATGACTTTTCTAATAAATTTCATGCGAAAACACAATAATGTAAATTTACAAATGCTCATAAAATAGAAACAATCATAACAAACATGAAAAGAACTATACAAGTGTAACGGAAAGAGAAATTAAGAGGAATAGGGTTCTTACTTTAGATTTTAACATTTTTTATAATGTGAAATTGTGAACTCAAAGTCATTGTGAAGTGTAAATTGAAGGCTAAAGGACAAATATAGTAACTACTAAGATATTGAGATTAATATATAATATTTATGTACAAGTAAAAGTAGTAAATTACTAGTCTTAATGGGTTATCAGTTTACCAAATAACCTAATATTAAAAACCAATACCGAACCGGTAACCCAATAATTTTTTTGTATAAAACCATTAAAAAACCGTTAACCCAATAACCCAATAACAATAAACCAAATAACACTTTTATCGGTTCGGTTTATCGGTCGGTTCGTCTTTTGCACACCCCTAATTATGATCCACCCACTTGTTCTTACTATTACAAATAATATCAAAATTTTTTTATACGAATTCTCTATGATATACCATTCCTTGTGGGATTCGACCCTGACTCTTTGTTAGGTTTTGTTGACTACGAAGGTTTTCCTTTTTAATTGGATTTGAAAAGGATATTTGAGTGTTAAGAAAATGGCGCCGCTGCTGTGGCGCTGCTGCCGGGGAGTGGTGGTTGAGAATTCTAAATGAGAAATTAGTTTGTAATTTTGTTTAGTTGTAGTAGATTGTGTTTCATATTGTTGTTTGCTGATTTGTAGGTCTAATACAATGAGCGACCATGGTAGTGACTACGATAGTCACTATTGTCAAAACGACGATATGCGTGATTTGAGTGATATGCATGTGAATATTGTTCAAACCACGAGATCCATTTGGATACCTCCCACCGTTGGGAGGGTTGTGTTTCACATAACTGGAACATTGCTAGAATTGCTCCAACTGAAAGGAAATTTTTTGGGATTAGCTCATGAGGATCCCCATGAACACCTTTGGAACTTCATAGTGGGGTGTGGACCCTTTTTTTTAAGAATATATCTCAAGAGTCCGTAAGGTTGAGGTTATTCACGTTCTCTTTAATGGGTGAAGCTACAAGATTATTAGCAGAATTGCCATATCATTCTATCACTTCATGGGAGGAGTTAAATGATTCTTTATTGGTGAGATTCTTTCCACCTTCGAAGATGGTTAAACTTTGAACCCAACTCAAAATTTCAAGTGTTTTGGAAGTGAACCTCTTCATGAGACTTGGTTGAGGTTCAAGAAACTACTTTTACAATGTCCGACACATGGTGTTCCACACAATTTGTTGTTGCAATACTTCTATTACATCCTGATTCAGTCAATAAAGGTTGAACTGATTAGTTAGTCCAAGGTGGATTAACGAAACAATCATATGAAGTGGCCCCTCTGTCACTAGATGGCATGACCAAAGTTAACCTAGCATGGCATACTAGAGTAGATCCAGTGTCTACTCTATAACTGGGGATGCTCAAGGAAAAAATTGAGAAGGACCATGAACGAGATGAAAACATGGCCAACATGATGACCCAACTTGATTTTTTGTGTAAACATGTCATGGGAGGTGGACTTAAGCCAGAAAATCCGGTTGGAACCAACAGTGGGCAGTGCCTGGATGATGCAAATTTTGAAATATTATATAATGAGGAATTTCAATATTTTGGAAATAAAATGGAGTGTTCTCACACCAATTATCAATGACAAGGTGGGACGCAAGGTTGGAACAAGAATAGAGATGGTGGTTAGGAAGACCGGCAAGGTGGAAATTGGAGAGATGAGGAGGTTGAAAAGGATAGTTATGTTCCTCTCCATGATCGTGAACGACCAAAAGACCTAGATGGGCAAAAAAGAAACTGCACAGTGGAAATGCTTACAAAGATCTTCAATAAGGTAGAAGGATCTCACAAAGTATTAAAGGACTTGAAAAAGGACTTCTCCACTTTATCTCAAATGGTGACCTCTCTGGTATCAATCAAGTGGCTGGAGACCCAATTATGCCAGATCTCCACTCATCTCAATCAAAAACAAAAGGGACCGTTGCCTAGTTACACAATCACAAAACCCAAGAATGAATGTTGAGAAGTTGAAAATCATTTCGTGCCACAACGTTAAATAAGGCGCTTCTTGGGAGGCAACCCAAGTCTTTACTTTTTTTATTGCTTTCAATAACTTGAGTTGTGAGTGTTGGTTGAGAAGTAGTTGAAAGGTTGAAAAAGGAAACATTCGGTGATGCCAAAACCTAAACGGCGATCCACCAAAGGTGTTGAGCAAACTCATTCTTGTCTGCCTTCTAAGCTCGGACATGTGGAAAAGTCCATTGTACATTTAGGCGATCAAAGCTTTAAATGGTGATCCGATGAAGTGCACTAGGCGGACTCTATTGGGTCCACCCAATCAACCTTTAAGTTTGGTGTTCGTTCAGTCATGTTTGGTAAGCTTGAGCTCTAATTGGAGATTCACCAAACATGTTCAGCGACATTATGCTTGATCACCGAAGGAGCTTGATATAAAAAGTCCAAGGGTCTTTTCTAATTAAGAAAATAAACCCTTTGACATCTTCAAGTCATCTACTCTCCTTTCTCATACATTGTATCATTTGAGTTTTTATGAGTCGTGAGTGTGTGATTTTAAAGTTCGAGGAGTGCGTTTCTTTCTTTGACTATCAACCCAACCCCATTTCCTTATTATTCAGGAGCTGTGCTTCATACTAAAGTTGATTTTCGATGATTGTTTAGAATTTTGATGTTTAATATGCATTATGGGTATGGTCTTGAAGCCATTAGTTGATATTGATTGTTAGATTTTAATGGGTAGCTTTCTTTTATGCCTATTGAACTGTACCATGAGTTATTTTCCTGTGTATGCCTATAGAATCCTAATCTTGATTTTGTTAGTTAAATTTTTAAATTTAAATGATGTTGATGTTGGTTCTAATTTTAATTTGATGTGGGTGAAGTTTGAGTAAATTAGTGTTGACCCGATTACATGACTTTACCTAATGATAGATAGAGTGACACCTTTCTAAAGGGTTAATCGTCAATTTGAGCTATACTTTGCAATATTTGGGGAAAATTAAGTACCCATGCGTAGATAATCATATATGTGGGTTGTAATGATGTTTAGAGACTCATATTTTTTGGGTATGTTGGGTTTAGCTGTAGAAAGTAGGCACTAGGCTGAATATTTGATGCTTAGTAGGCTTGTCTAAACTCGCCAGTGAGGTTAAGGAAATCACCAAATAAGCCCAAGCTCGCCATCTGTAACGCATCAGATTTGAGAACACATAAAAGTTTCAGTTTTCAGAAATCTGGTGTCAGTACCTTCGGTGCCATCCACAGTTAGTGGAATGACCCACGGACCATAGGTCAGGTCCGTGGTTGGCTAGTCAAGTTCTCTTTAAAATGTTAAGTTCCAGTACTTTTCAACGATTCGCTAGGATGGTCCGTCATCCAATACAAGAGCCATAAATAGATTTCGTAGGTGAGTCCAAGACTTAAGGATATTTTGAGATTCAAAGTTGAGGACAACGATTGGGATCCACAACCCATCGATTCGACCGCGGCCCGTAAGTGGGTCCCGTTGTTGGGGGTCCAAATTTTGAGTTTCTGACACCAAACAACGGATGATCTAGACGGTTCATTGGCAAAACCACGAACCTTACGTCGTCACCGTCAATGGTTTCAGAAATTACTTTCCTAGGGGCTTTTGGTTCTTTTCCAAATTATTCTAGCGTAATACTATGTCGTTTTACCCTTCACCAAAACCCCTATATAAGCATTATAACCTCCAAATTTCCCCATTTGAAATCATTCTCTCAAGTGTATAAAAAAAAAAACAAGTCTTCCTCTCACTGCAACATTTTACGCCTACGGCCACCCCAGTAAAGTGTAGCCTAAACTAGCAAAAAGTGTGGCCTTTGTTACAAGGCTACACTTTTGGACTTTAAGCAACACTTTTTAGGGGGTGGCCTAAAAAGGCGTAACCTTTGACATTAGGCCACACTTTTGAAATGTCGCCATAGCAGCTACACTTAAAAAGCGTGGCCATAGAGGTATAAAGGGCACACTTTGTAGTAATTCATTGGCAACACCTTTTAATCGATTATACTACACTTAAAAGCGTTGCCTTTACTTTGTTATTGGTCACACTTAAAAGGTGTTGCCTTTTATATCTCATCTAAACAACACTTCTAAAATGTAACTTTTCTTATGTACAAGATAAGACATTAGACGTCATATGTCAATCTTGGTAACAAAAAAAAGAAGAAAACAGATAACAAAGAAAAATATTGGACGTACTAAAAATCTTGTAGAATGATAGATACTCACAATATTGACGCTAATTGTTCCAACAATTCTACACCAAAGCTAGAAGATACACCAGCCAAAGTCCAAGATACAACAATGGAGAATGTAATAATAGAAATAGGCATACTTTGCATCCATTCTTTTCTGATAGTCGATTGAGAACATTCTCACACATGTCAACTATATCAGTCGAGTTCTCCTGTGAAGGGAAATTAGGTACACAAGGGAGGGACTGAAAAAAAAATAGAGACATATGATTAAATTACAGAAACAGAACTTCTGATCCAGAATGATGTCCAAAATCAATAAGTGAAAGCTAGGACATGAAGTTCCTTAGGCAATTTATACACAGACTAAGAGAACCAAATGCAAACATTAAGACATGTAGTTCCTTAGGAAACTTATACATATGAAGTTACTAGGAAATATATTAGTGAAAGCTCCAATTCTACATCCAGCATTTCAAGAACATAATGCAAAATGAAGACTTGTATCCAAAGTAGAAAACAATGTTTGCAACCACCACTGCAATGAAGAAGGAAAAAATGCACGATCTTTGCAAGGTGAGGCACGATGTAGAAGGACTATAGTTCCCATAATTTGAAGCCTCTGTATATCGATATATAAAAAATATAAATCTTCATGTAGCAGGTATGTTGTAAAATCAGTTGAAACTCCAAGAGACCTAGAAAAAGTAGCAACTATCTTATCTGTTAATTTACTACCAAGTTGAAACAAAATGGATTAGCACTAAATAGTATTAACAACTCCACCATAAAGAAATTAACTTATCACCAAAGATCATTAACAAGCTCCACAAACAAGAAATAAACCCCTTTATGTTTTAAGGATGAGAATGAAAGACAGTAGAAATGTAGACAAAGGAAGATAAAAATGGCATTAATTGAGTGCACATGTTCACTACTTCTCCTCTGAAAGATTTGGAGACCTGATCCAGCAAAATTGGTTGATGAGCTAAGAAGTTCCTCTCCCTGCCTTGGCTATTATTATAGCTATCCCCTTGACAAGTCTGCTATTTTCTTCAGCAGTGCAAGCCGATTTGTTCTTTTCTGTTCATCTTCCTACAATATGCATAAAGAACAATTAACATAAGAATATGAGGTTCAAACTGTGCACTATAGTTGTATCAGCACTGCAGAATAAGTCGTAGATTTATGAATATATCAGCACTCGAGAATACACCTATGTCTAGCCACAACATTTCTCTCATCTATTCACAATAGAATACTAGGCCTCTGATTTAGCTGGATAACAGTAAAATCCTTTAAATTTTATACGTCACATGCGTTAAACGACAGCTGTGACTTGACAGTAGAAAAGTTGCTGCTAGGTTTGGGATTGTGCAACCCAGATGACCACTTGTACTTCTGCTCCACTGCATCTCACACAACAACTACTTTAATGAAGGCGAACGAAATTATCTACATTAATGACACCTCAAACACAAAAAATGAAGTCCTACAGAGAAGCCTAGTGGGAAATGTTGAGGAGAGGAATCTGATACCATAATAGTCAATGACACACGAGTGACAGAACAAAAAATGCAGTTATAACAGATTCATGAGGCTGAGCCAGTCAATATTCAGCTTCCAATTTCTCAGAAAGATATCAAGACAGAAGCATTAAACTAGGTTAATTCACATATCTTATAGCTGAGTAATGCACACGGGGTGGCTTTCGAAGGGTTCGTAAAAGAAACCATAGAATTGTTGATGAGGATTGATGAGAGGAAATCACAACTAGATAAGAAGGGGCCTGGTAAGCCAGTTTCTACCCCAAAGAGCAGAAGAATTGGAAAAATCGAGTTGAAAAACCTAATATCTAGCTTGAATGAAGAAGTGGAAGGAAAAGGAAGTAAAGAGAGGATAAAATAAGATGTATTAGGTACATATGTACAACTTTTATTTTGAGAAAAAGGTGCATCCTCAAAGTTATAACTATTGTGATGATTAATGGATTTGAACCGGTAATTAGACTTCTAAATTGGAAAGTCAAATGCCTTCTCACTGGGAGAAAGTTCTTTTTTTTTTTTGGATAAATGGTAGTACACGAAACAAAAAATGTTCTAGTGGGTTTTTGGCTCAACAGCAGAGGTAGCACACAACAAAATATCTCTTTGATGTACGTGGCGAATTCAAATGTTGGGTAGTTAACAAAGTTTTGAATTTAAGCAGAGGAGGACAGAGGAAAAGTCATTATCCACTAAGTTTTGGAGCTGGAAACAACAAATTTCTTAATTAACAAAAAATAAAAATCACCACAGTTGGAAGTTTGTTCTTTCCTTACTACAAAGCATGAGGATTTACTGCACTTTTTAGGATTCAATACAATGCCAGATTTAGGCATTGAAAATATTGATGGTTAATATCTTGGGCAATGTTTAAGCGTAAATGGGTTGGAAAAAAATGAATAACAAGAAGGTAGTTACGTAATTATGAAGAGTAGGAAAAGATAAACGGTAGGAATCAAAACTAGATCCCACAGGCACTATACCATGAGGTTAGAAAGTTAAAAACTACAGGGTACAATTCAAAATAAAGCGTAATTGCTGGGGAAGTGAAGTCCAATGATCATAAAACATTAAAATGATATACACACACCATATGACCTAATCTTACTCGTAAAGGCAATCAGAACATAAGTGAATCCAACTACCTATACTTCTTTTACTTTAGCTTAGAACCTTCCAGAACCATACTCTCTCTCTCACACACACATGTTCTTCTTGCTAGGTGCAAGAGCAATCTTTGCACAAGGGTAAAATTTATCAGGAAATTTTCACAAAAGACTCCAGAAAAACTAAAGAACCTTAACAAAATAGGGAAAAGAAAAAAGAACAACAAGAATTTGAAGTTAATTGGCAAAGTTCCTTTTGAGGAAAAAAGATGAGATCTTTTTTTTATACGTTAGCAAAATAACCAGCTTTATACCAAACAATAAAGCAAATTGGCCGCAGGTATATATATTCTGATTCTGAAACAATTCAGAAAGGACGTATCTTTGAGACAAAAATTACACTCCAAGCAAGATAGTTCACGCATGCATACCCACACAAGATGCTACCTTTTCCACAGTCTGCAGATTTTGCACAGTAACTATACTAAAAAATCAGTATAACCTAATAGCAAGGGTAAAACATGTAGTGCTGGATATTCTAAGGCAGGATAATCATATCGAATTGAGAGTCACAGACATACAAAAAGTTATATTTCATCATAAAACTTAGAACTATGCAAAATACTAAGACATAAATGTATGAAATGTGAAGAAAAGAAAAATACCTTTTGATGGCAAAACTACAAGCCTTGTACAACTTCTGCTTGGAATCTGATAATATATACATATGATATAACCTCATAAGCGACATTGCCTTCAACTTACAGCCATGAACCCCACAAGTATTACTGATAGTCGCATTCCCGTTGTTCTCTCCAGTTCCTAGAGTACCAACCTTATTACTCTTATCCCCATCTTCTTGAAAAGCACTCATTCCAAACTTCCAGCAATATTCTCTATGCTTGAGCTTTACTTCCTCCATTAACGACTAGTAACAATCTCTGTATATACGCTGGAGTTTCTTAGTCTATCGATTCCTCCTTTTGAAAACTCCCACTCGATGCAAATGCTTGGATTGGGACATAACAACATCCTTCTCCCATTCGTCAATTTTGATCGGCATTAAGGCATTCAAAGAAGAGGGATGGCCGGCAGCATTCCCAGTTGACCTATACTCCCAAAACTAAAAGAGAATCGTATCAACAAAGAGAAGAATATCAAAACCCTAAAGCTAAATATGTAACCACAAGCAACCAATAAACCCAAAAACCATAAATTTTGACGTTTAAAGATAAATTCTTTACCTGATAAACTCTATTCCAACAAAATCCTTTCAATGTGAGGAATCTTCGAGAAATCATCTTCTTAACTGAAGCGTTTGTTCTGTTATTGAATAAAACATCAAAAAATCATCAGGGATTTCTGAGATGAACAACAAAATTTTGAAACCATTCTTTAATTTTCTTTGAAAAAAATATGTAGAGTATGCATTGATGAAGGAATACCTGACAAAAAATTGTAGTTTTGCTTTGTGAAAAATTTCAGATTTGGACCTTGAGATTTTATGTTTTATGACTTATTTTCTTTTCCAAATAAAAATGTTAGCGGACTCTTGAAATTGCTGAATGTTGGAGGGAATATATTATTTTAGTGAAAAGTTTAAGGTCACACTTGTCATTGTGTTGTTTTTACAATTATAAAAATAGCATACTTTAAAAGTGTGGCCATATATGTAAATACTTGTTGCCAATTATATCATAATGTAACAACGCTTATAAAGTGTAGCTTATACCAATATAGAGTACGCTTTACAAGTGTTGCCAATATTATCGAAGTCAAAAGTCAAAAACTTGGGCTACACTTTAAAAGTATAGCCAAATATATTTTAGGCAACACTTTAGAAGCGTTGTCCAGATTTAGTGTGGCCGTAAGCCTAAAATGGTGTAGTGTCTCAAATATTTTTCTCTCTAGAAATTTGAAAAAAGCTAGGGTTTGCCAAGACAAGTCTCCAATTCCACTATTGAAGTAATGCTTTTGGCATTGAGGTATGATAGTTTTCATCAATGGAGCCCTTTCATCCATAGAGTTTCAAAATTCACCAGTTTATAAAGCTACAATTTACCAATTGAGTTGCGTTTTCTTCCATGTCATGGGTTCCAATAATTATGGATTTATTTTATTGTTTTATGATCTATCAAGCGTGAATTCATATAATTACATTATGTTATGATGAATTCCTATGAACCCATGTATAACCCATGTTTCCTAGATATTGATAATTGAAAGTGGGTTTTGAACTATGAAAGGTGAATTATGGAATTATGCATTTTATTATGAGAATAATGAGATACGATGAAAGTCTCTTTGAGAATAAAGCATATATGTTGATTGTTGTGAAATGATTTCTCACATCATTACCTAATGCATGAATGTGAAAGGGTTTTCTCCCATAATAAGGGTTCTTAGGTTTGAAGGGTCTTCTCACCGAAAATGAACCAATGTTAAGGAGCTATTCTAATGTTGAGGCAAGAGGTGATTACCCATGTTCCTTTAAAAGTTAAGATGAATATGATTAAGAACTATTCCGTGGAAGTTAATATTAGAATCGAGTGGAAAAGTGGGTATTATCCATGTCCCATTAACTATGTTCCATCAAAGTATTGTTTAGATATACACTATCTAGTGGATCTACATGAGCTAGAAGTTCATGGTCCCTACTTTGGCAAGTAGGACAACCCTCTTTGGTGTGGGAGACATCAGATTCCATGTTAATAGGTCACAAGGTCTTATATGTCGGTTAAGTCTACTTCCCAGAAGGATGACCCTAAAGAGTTCACTGATGATACAAGGTCTTGATGATCATGGGAGTGACGCCGTTGGAAAATGCGAAATTGGCTTTGAGAGTAAAGTGAATATGATTATGATCTCGTTGTTGTGTTGTTGGAAGGTTATCCTCATGTACACACTTATGTATGAATATGATATGATGTGCAAGGCTTTCTCACAATATGATGATTCTAATGTTGAAAGACTATTCTCACCTAGTGAATCTATAAGCTAGTATGAATTATGTTGGATTGAGTGTCGAGACTTTTTTCCATGAATATGAACTTAAGTCAAGACTTAATGTAGAATCCATGGGAATTAATGCTTAGCACCGAGAGGATATGAATATGAGATGGAAGCTTGTACGGTAGTTGAGTCCTTCTTCCCAATGAAAGCTTTTACACTAGTTGAGTCCGGCTTTCCAAATGGGTTCCTTCTACCTTAGTTGAGTCTGGGTTTCCAAAGTATGTATCTCATGAGATGGAAACCTTATACCTTAGTTGAGTCCGGGTTTCTAGAAGCAATCTCTTTATTCTATAAACTTTGTACCAACATAGGAATTAAGCTAGTGGATCCACTTAAGTTAACTGTATTGTTCTACCATAGGCAAGTAGGACAACCCCTTTTCGGTGTGGTGTAGACACCAGATTCCATGGTAAGCTAACATGGTCTATGTCTGTTAAGGCTTATTCCCTATTTTGACAATACGATGAACAAGAATATGAATTATGAACTATAGTTACTCAAGAAGCTTTACTTAGTATGGGTGAGATTATCGAATCTTATTCATTCATTGCAAAAGTATGCTTTGAGGGTATTTATGGTATGTTCCTCTTATGGTATGATGATATATGAGTTGATTATGCTTATGACTTATGCTTTTCCGTTATCTTCAAAATGATGCTTTAACTTGGTAAAGTGCATGGATTCAACTAAAATGTCCCTTTTAGAATGTTTTCATGATTTTATGCATGGCTATCATACTTAGTGCATTTTTGTACTAACCGATGCTTTTCCTATATTTTCCCAAGTGTAGGATCCGGTTCTCAAGGTGGTCATCATTGTGGCTAAAGCTTGGATTTTCTCATTTCTCCTAGCTTGTTGGTGAGTCCGCATGATTCTAGCGTGGATGCTATCTTTGTAGTTCCTTTTCTTGTATTTCCTTTACGGATTATGTTGTATGCGCTGCGACCCTATTTGAATCAATTATTGTAATAGATGTCTAATTGAGACAAGTCTAGTCTTCTACTTTCCTTTATGAAAATTTTGGACTTGAACTGTGTTTTTACTGTTATTGTTCTACTGCTTATGTGATGATATGCTAGGTGGATTCTATGGAGCCTTTCGGGGTTCTATGTGCCTTGTTACATCTAGGGGGTACCCCTGGGTCATGACATATCCCGATCGGCCATAAGTAGCCGCATCGTAGTAGGGTTTGGATCCCATAGACCCAACTTCTTATAAATAGACAATGACATGAGGTTGATGCTAACACCAAGATAACACAATGCCTTAGCAAAGTGTAACAACCCTATAGTACATGGGATCGTGAAAACACAAGGATCTTCCTTCTTTTGCACAAGAGATCTTGTAGCAATAGCGCTACAATGCTGTAATCTATCATCATCTTCAAAACTCACAGACCTTTTGTTTGTCACCATATCTTTCATAAACATCGCATACCCAGGCATTTGCTCCAAAGCCTCTATCAAAGGAACATTGATGGAAAGCTGCTTCAACATAGTAATAAACCTGCGATATTTACCATCTTCAGTCTTCTTCACTAACCTCTGTGGAAAAGGTGGTGGAGGTCTAGGTATAGGGACCACTTTCTGAGATATCTCCGCTTCTTTTTCTGTAGCATTCTCAGACTCTACCATAACCTCTACCACATCATCTTCTTTTCTAATCTCAACATCCACCACAAACGACATTAGTGGATCTATGGTTTGCTTACCCCCTCGAGTAGTAACTGCCATACAATGACCATCATTCTTTGGATTTTGGATGATGTTGCTAGGAAGAGTGCCAGGTTGACATGGGTTCACTGTAGTAGACAACTGAGTCATCTGCTGCTCTAGATGATTTATTGACACTGCATGGGCATCAACCTTTTGACCAATACCAGACAAGTCGTTTCTCATCTCCTTCACTTTCTCATCAGTTGCATCAATCCTTCTCATCATCTTATGCATCATATCTTCAATACACGCCATATTGCCTCCAGCTTCCCTGGTACCAGATTCCCAATTTTGAGGGGGAACATAGGGTCCAACCAGATCGTTTCTGTTGCCATAGTTGTTCCGGTTGTAGTTGTTGTCACGATTTAAGTTCCCATCCCGGACATATTGACCCTCTCGGTTGTAGTTGTCATAGTTCAGGCCTTGGTTTCCTTGACCTTGGCGCCAAGTTTCCGTGTTGGATCCTTGGGCGTTTGGTCGAAAACCCCCCGTTTGATCATTCACTGCATTAGCATCCTCTTCATAGTAACACTCTTCAACTAGTGGGGGCGTTCTAGTCAAGTAATTCATAGCATTTATCTTCTCCGCACCTCCGCTCCCATGCTTCAATACCAACTCCAACTCGGTCCTCATCTGAGCCGTATCCTCACGAATCTCCTCTGTAGACTGGATGTTCGTAGCATGAGCGACAAATGTGTTTCTCCCAGTATCCGACCTCCTAGTTCTCCATGCTTTATTGTTGCGAGAGATCTTCTCCAATTTTTCTGCAATCTGTGTATATGTGCACTCACCATATGATCCTTCAGCAATAGTATCAAGCACTATTTTATTGTTGTCATCCTGTCCTCGATAGAAGTATTCCTTCAGCGACTCATCATCAATACAGTGATTCGGAAAACCTCTTACAAATGAAGTGAATTTGTCCCAAGAGCTACTCACAGACTCTCCAGGTAATGCTAAAAAAATATTGACCCTATCTTTGTGATTGAGCTTCTTGGATACTGGATAATATCTTGCTAAGAACTCATCCTTCAGTTGTTCCCATGTATATATTGAGTTATAAGGAAGCTCAGTGAACCATACAACAGCATCACCTGTCAGTGACAAAGGGAACACTCGCAACCCGATGACATCCATATCAAAGTCTAGTCGACCCATACAACTCTTGCAAACCACCCTTAGCTTAGCTATGTGAGCATGTGGGTCCTTCGATGGCGAACCCGAGAATAAGCCCCTCGCTGTAAGAATCTGCATCAAGCTACTGGTCACTACAAATGTGTGCCCCGGAGGCAAAGGGGGTATGACAAGAGGTCCATCTGAGTCAGTAATGTTTACGTTGCCCCTATAGTTGTCATGCATTCATAGGCCTGGTGGGCCATGCACCCTCACTGCATCTCCCAATTGACTTTCAGCTAGAACCTGGTTGTCTCCCCCAACCACTCTCGGGGGTTGCAACTCAACTTCATCACCTAGGTTGCCTCCGATAGGATTAACTTGAACTCCTTGATTGTTCATTCTTTACAAAGTTCATTTCAACTCTGGATCGTAAGGAGTAAGCGGTTCACCTTGGCTCCCTGTGCTTGGCATACACTGGAGTCGGAACCTGAGAGAGACAAACGCAAAAAGAAAAATAAAATTAGGAAATATTTGACCAAAGTTCAAGAATGTAGTTAAAATAAATCTAAAAGCCAAATTCCCCGGCAGGGGTGCCAAAATTTGATACGCTCAAATTACACTTCCCTAAAGAAGCATAAGCGATCGTTATCAAGTAAAGAACCCAACTTGTAGGTTGGGGTCGACCCCACGAGGAAAATGGTTTAGACTTAACTTTAACCAACAATTATATTCGTTTAGTCAAATTACTTCCAGAAACAAGTAATTAAAGGGGG
>JAJONS010032537.1:0-29631 GCA_029582315.1 Solanum tarnii x Solanum tuberosum
CTCAACATGTCCTCTAAGGTCTGAATGGTACGCTCTGCCTGACCATCCGTCTGTGGATGAAATGTTGTGCTAAGATTAACCTGAGTACCAAGACCTTTCTGAAATGACTTTCAGAAATGAGAGGTAAACTGAGGACATCTATCTGAGATGATAGACAAAGGAACCCCATGCAGCCTTACTATCTCATTACTGTAAAGCTTGGCATAGTCCTCCGCCGAATTTGTAGTCTTGAAAGCCAAAAAGTGCGCAGACTTAGTAACTCTATCAACAATCACCCAAATAGAGTCATGTTGTCTGCAAGTGCGAGGTAAACCTGTGATGAAATCCATGTTGATCACTTCCCACTTCTAAGTAGGAATATCGATCTCTTGAGTCATGCCTCCTGGTCTCTGATATTCTACTCTCACTTGCTGACATTTAGGGTACTTAGCCACAAAATCCGCTACATGCTTTTTCATACCATTCCACCAAAAGACTTCTCGCAGATCACGGCACATCTTAGTGGCGCCTGGATGAATAGAGTATTTGGAGTTATGGGCATCTGCAAGAATCTGCTGTCTCAAGTCACCCACCTTAGGAACACATAATCGACCCTGATAATGAAGCACACCATCTCCCCCTTGGTAGAAAACCTCAACTCTCTACTGATGGACTGCACCTTTTAGTTGAAGCAATATCGGATCACTGTCTTGCTTTTCCTTAACCTCTACTACTAATGAAGATTCTGACCCATTCTAAACTGTTACACCACAATCTGATATTCTCATAAGACGAACTCCCAAGAGAGCAAGTGTGTGAATATCCTTTGCTAGCTCCTTTCTTTCTTCCTCAACATGTACCACACTACCCATGGATAGTCTGTGATATGCTCAAATTACACCTCCCTAAACAAGTATAAGATATCGTTATCAAGTAAAGAAGTCAACTTGGAGGTTGGGGTCAATCCCACGAGGAATATGGTTTAGACTTAAACTTAACTTACGATTATATTCTTTTAGTCAACGTATTTCCGAAACAACTAAGTAAAAGGGGGGGGATATGTGTAACAAATGCTTCGTTGTAGTTAAGTAACAAGAGAGCAGGATTCAGCTTTGTTGTTATCAATGAGAGAAAGTAACTAGGGTAGATGTGTTCCCCACAAGCTCATAACGCGGTAATCCTAGTAATAGCAATCCTTTCCTTGTATATTACATGCAAAGTGATAAGTTAGGTATCTCTAATTCCTTGGTCCAGCAACTTGAGAATTTCACCCCGCACCTTGGTTCGGCTACGTGTGTATATTTACTAACCCTTACCTTTACCTCATATTAGACATCGCATGAATGTATGGCTTAGTTTTCACCCTCGCACCAATTGACACTAGACTATTAGATAGTATCACACTAAATCTATGTTGATAATTCTTTTCTTATTAAATACCTCCTTGGTCCGGTAAGTAACAACAAGGTGAGTTCTAACGCGTGCACTTGTTAAAAACACTTCTAAACGAAAGAATTAGCAATGCATGCAATAACACTATTCATTACTATTCATACATTGTTAATCTCTCATGGTTCCCACAACCCTAGTTGTGGATTTAGTTACCCATAGTAGCAAGAACACAATTCATATTTTTAGATGAAGAAATCATGAACTTACGTAATGAGAAGTATAAACCCAGAATCTCAACTTGAATTTCAAAGCCAAAATCTTCAAAACGAACTTAGCAAATCAAGAATTGCTAAAGTTGCAAGTTAATCTCCAAAGCCAAAACCTAGAATAAAGGTAATAAGGTCTAACCCCTAAAAACGAGGTTTACATGCCCTATATATAGAAAAACAAGTCCCAACTGAAAAGGAAACGAAATAAGGAAATAAAGTTTCTGGACGTGGTTGTAGTTGACGACACTGACCTACGGACCGTGGACTGACCTACGGTCCATAGGTCCCTTCCATGATTTGGGACTTAGGCAATTTTTCAACTCTTCAAATCTCCTCCTCTCAATTGCAATTGACGGATCAACAAAACGGACTGTGATTCAATCCACGGTCCGTGGATCCTCCTCTGTGGTTTCATACTTAGACTTTTGAAATCAGGTATTAGAACACCCTTCTCTGAATGGTTTGACGGACTTGCAGAATGGCCCATAGGTCGACCTACGATCCGTAGTTTGAGATCGTGGTTTCACGCTTGGTCAAGAATTCCATAATTTCTTCTTCATGCTTTGCCTGTCCATCTACGATCACCATCTATGGAACATGACTAGACCTACGGTCCATGAGTCACTTCCGTAGATGCCCTTTTCGGCACAATTCTTCAGTTGTGTCTTATACTTCCACATCCGAACTTATTTCCAGCAAACATGATAAAAACACATTAATACCAATACAAAATGGCCCTAGACACACACAACTCTTAAGTGAAATGTATTAAAAATACCGTAAACTCACAGTATATCAGTCTGCTAAGAGCATCTGCTACTACATTGGCCTTACCAGGATGGTAATGCACAATCATATCATAATCCTTGAGGAACTCAAGCCATCTCCTCTGGCTAAGATTCAAGTCTTTCTGAGTGAACACATACTGAAGGCTCTTGTGGTCTGTGAACACATCTACATGAACACCATACAAGTAATGTCTCCAAATCTTAAGTGCAAACACCACTGCTGCTAGCTCGAGGTCATTAGTTGGATAGTTCTTCTCATGCACCTTAAGTTGTGTAGAAGCATAAGCTATAACCTTACCTCGCTGCAACAACACACAACCTAGGCCCACTCTAAATGCATCACAATAGATCACATAACCGTCTGAACCCTCTGGTAGAGTAAAAATAGGAGTTGTAGTCAACCTACTTTTCAGTTCTGCGAAGGTTTTCTCACAATCATCCGACCAATGATACTTGACCTTTTTCTGAGTCAATTTAGTCAATGGAGAGTCTATGGATGAGAATCCTTCCATGAACATTCTGTAATAACCTGCTAGACCCAAGAAATTTCTCATATCTATAGGAGAGGTCGGTTTGGGCCATTGTTTCACTGCTTCTATTTTGTGAGAATCCACTCAGATCCCTTCACTAGACACTATATGCCCAAGGAAGCAACCGACTACAACCAAAACTCACACTTGCTAAATTTAGCGAATAACTGGCGATCTTTGAGAGTTTGTAGAACAATCCTCAAATGATTCACATGTTCTTCCCCATTCCTAGAGTAAATGAGGATATCATCAATAAAGACGATAACGAACAAGTCCAAATACTGCTTGAACACTCTGTTCATCAAGTCCATGAAAGTTGTAGGAGCAATGGTTAGTCCAAATGACATAACTAAATATTCATAATGACCATACCAAGTTCTGAAGGCTGTCTTCAGAACGTCACTATCTCTGAATCTGAGCTGATGATAACCGGATTTAAGTTCTATCTTTGAGAAATAACTAGCACCCTGAATTTGGTCAAACAACTCATCAATCCTGGGGATACGGTACTTATTCTTAATTGTGACCTTGTTTAACTATCTATAATCAATGCACATCCTGAGAGAACCATCTTTCTTCTTCACGAACAACACTGGTACACCCTATGGGGAAATACTAGGTCTGATGAAACCCTTATCTAGAAGGTCTTTCAACTACTCCTTCAATTCCTTAACTCAGCTGGAGCCATTCTACAAGGAGGAATAGAAATAGGCTGGGTATCTGGAAGGAGATTAATTCCAAAGTCGATTTCCCTTTCGGGAGGAACTCTGGGAAGATCTTCTTGGGAACTCATTAACTACATGGACTGACTCAAGAGTTGGGGTTTCTATGCTTGAATCCTTAACCCGAACTAGATGATTGAGATACCTCTTAGAAATCATCTTTCTGGCCTTAAGGTAAGAAATTAATCGACCCATAGGCGCTAAGCTACTACCCTTCCATTCTAAGATTGGTTCGTCTGGAAACTGAAAGCCAACAATCCTAGTTCTACAATCGACTGAGGCATAACAGGAATGTAGCCAGTCCATGCCTAGAATGATATCGAAGTCTACCATTTCTAACTCTACAAGATCTGTTGAGGTGACTTTTTGGGAGATTGTGACAGGGCAATTTTTGTATACCTGTCTAGCGATAACTCGATCACAGACTAGAGTAGAGACTGAGAAGGGTTCTTAAAGAGTTTCTGGACTAACATCGAATTTGACTACTATAAAAGGAGTTACAAAGGAAAGAGTAGACCCTGGATCTAACAATGCATAAACATCAAGATCAAAGACTCATAACGTACCCGTGACTACATCAAAAGAATCTTCCTCATCCTGGCGAGCCTGGATAGCATACAACCTATTTTGGCGCTGACCGCCACCTGTACCAGATGAGTTACCCTGCTGAGTCAGGAGACCTGTTGGTGCTGCTGAAGTTGTAGACTAAGCTCTACCATTATTTCCTCCTTGACCCTGTTTAGAAGGACAATCCTTCAACCTGTGACCAGACTGACCACATCCAAAGCATCCTTCCCTTCCTGCAAGACACTCGCTTAGATGGTTCTTACTACATTTAGGACAAGTTAGGTAGGTTCTGATGCCTGAAACACTACCTTGATTCTTAGAGCCTGATGCCTTACCTTTCTGATCACTTCAAAACTTGGGGGATGGAACACTAGTTGATGAAGGTACTGAAGTTGAAGACTTCTTCTGAAACCGCGAGCGATTTCCACCACCCGATTTCTGTTGGGAATAGTCATAGTTACCTCTCCTAGCTTTCTTATTCTCCTTAGCCTGTTCTCTAAGCTTATCACTAGCAACCTACGAAGCATGATTAATGAGCCTAGAGATATTCATATCTTCAAGTAACATGGTATTCCTACACTCTGTTATCACAAGATCGGATACCCCATACATGAACTTGTTCATTTGAACCCTGGAATCAGGAACCATGTGAAGAGCATATAACTTGAGAGTTGGGTGAACTTGATCCCATAATCTTGGACTATCATCGAACCCTGCCTCAAATTCATAAACTCCTGAGCTTTTGTCTCCCTCAACTCTCTTGAGAAAAACTTGTCCAGAAAGGTCTCACTAAAGAAATCCCAAGTGATAGGAGCTGCATTTGTACCCCTGTTCTCTTTCCACTGAGTATACCAGATGTGAGCTACATCCTTAAGCTGGTAAGATACCAACTTAACCCGATCATTTCCAGTTACCTTCATCACTCCAAAGATCTCCTTGACCTCATCAATGAAGCTTTGGGGATCCTCACCAATCTGCGATCCTAAGAACCCAAGTGGATTTATCCTAACGAAATCATGAACTCTAGCTGTAGTTGACCCAACATTAGCATTTGCCGAAACTAGAACCTGCTGATTCTTCTGGTTGGTCACACTCTGAGCCAACAACTGGATAGCGTTCCAAAACTCAGCATTCAAAACTTTCAGATCTGGGACTTGAGGAGCTGCATTTGCATTCCTGGCATTCACATTCCTTCCATAAGCTCTACTAGGAGGAATGATCTGAAAGTGCATAACGAAGGATTAGCACGAGGAATTAGATCATACCTTACGCAAGATAAGAGTAACAATGAAATGGAAGTTTTCCTAAATCAGTTCGTAGCCTCCTTCTCATTAGATGTGGTGCACTTCACACCCATGAAAAGGACTCTACTTAGTACAGATTTTTCAGACATCCTAGGACATTGAAACAGAATGCTCTGATACCAAGTTTGTCATGCCCCGAGACTACCCCTTTGGACGCGGACACGGGACCTAGGATCACGAGTGACCCCAAGCTAACCCTGCTTCCATAATCATAAGCATACTAAAGATAAACTGAGCAATAAAACTGTGCGGAAGCTCAATCATAAGAATAAATTTGAAATGAAATGAAATGATGGGGAATATCCATATACTAAGTCTTAATATATGAATGCTGTGAGTTTGAGTACAAATGAGAAATCAAACTCCAAGACTACTGAAACTAACTGTGTCTGAAATAAAGCCTCTACTGACTAGAAATGCTAAGACATGCCCCCAACTAGATCTAGCAAAATTAAAACTAAAGGTAAATGTAAGAAAGATAAGCATGCCTCTAGTCCTCGAAGAATAAGGAACTCACCACTGACACTGCTGAACTAAAGATCGGGAACTGATCTATGCATGATCTGATTGTTGAAGACCTGAACCTACATCACGAGAAGATGTAACGCAGAGTATGCGTCAATACTTGAAAGGTATTGAGCATGTAGGATAGAATAGAGTTGAATAATAACATAATTGAATGAGAAATAAAGCAATGATATAATCTGAACATGATAAGGATATTGAAAATACTGAACATGACTAAATTGAATGCAATGACCAAGTTTATAGCATGCTAAGACTGAATATTGAACTATACTGAATACATGGTCAATGAAATAGAATCTGATTGAACTGTAAGGGAGATAATAATAACCGACATAAAACCACATGAGTTAAATGTAGAGTTTGATGTATACGCCCCATCGAAAGGACCCTATATACCCTACCAGAGGTATAGAGGCATGACTGGCATGATCACAAAATGTAATGCCCAATAGAGAGGACTTAACCTACGGGGCACGTAGTTATGGGACTGAGGGTGACTGACCCTAGTCCACTCGTTATTAAGCTACTCCCTTTTGATTATCTAATTAACAATTTATGACTAAATTTCTGTAATATTGGATAGCTCAAAATACTGGCATGCAACTGAGAATGCAACATTAATATACTGATAATGAAACATTCGAAAACTGAGGCATGTCTATATCTGAAATAACTGACCTAGCATGTGTAATTCATGAACTAAAGGAACTACATAGCTAGGGTTCTGAATTCATGAAAGAATCTACACAAAACGATACTAAATCCATAACAATTTGATTTGGATCACAGCTAAAACCCAACAATTTCTAACATTTAAGAAATCATAGGTCTAGATAATATTAAGGAAATCAGGAATCTAACTGAATTCTAGGGACCTAATGGGAAAAAGGAACCCACTAGTGAAATCCCACATACCTGGTGACGAATTCCATGAAGAAATCTTTCGATTTCGGGGATGGAACTGATGGAACCTTGTTGCGTCCTTGAACTAGGGTTTGGTCGCCTCTTTCTTCTCTTTACTCTTTAAGTTTCTAAGTTTTGATGAATGATTTGAATTAGGTAAGTTCTAGTTATGTTTCTAGGCTAAAACTGACCAAAACCACGTAGTTTATGGGTTAAACGACGTAGTTTAGGTGCCTAACGAATACGGAAAAAGACCGAAATAACCCTACTTAAAATTCTGAAGAGGCTGCCAACGGCCACTTTCATGGACCGTGAAAGGTACCATGGACCGTGGGAACGGTTATGGTCCTTGGCCAGTGGCTGCTGATCCTAGGGTTTGCTCCACGAGCCTATATCACGACCCGTTTGGATAACCACAGACCGTGAAAGTCCATGTGGTCCTCACTTGGGCTGACGTCTAGAGGCTCAAGTCTAGGGCACGGACGCATCCATGACCTGTCGTCAGGACCAAGGACCGTGAAGGTCCCCATGGTCCTCACTTGGGTGAGGGGATCTGAGGGCTAGGCTTTGGGGGCCTACAGGTTCAGCAAATGGACGCCACCACAGTCCGTCGTCAAGACCACGGCCCGTGAAGGGTCCCGTGGTCTGACGTCTGGGCCTGGTAGAGTCTAACTCACCACCACGGGCATGTCAATGGATCGTGGACCTTATCACGGTCCGTGAACTCTGCCGTGGTTCATTGGTTCACATGAGTTTTTGCAATTTTTTTGTAGGTTCGGTTTTCTAGGTGTTACAGTTTGCTTTCAAAAAAATGCCCTCCGGACGGTTTAATGCACCTGCGACCTTTCAATGGTGTATGCTCTCGATTTTTCTGATATTGTTAAGGATTCGATGGAGTTTTTCATGGATGACTTTTCGATTGTAGGAGACACATTTGAAGCGTGCCTTGATGTGTGACCCAGGGGTACCCCCTAGATGTAAGATGGCATGTAGAACCCCAAAGGACTCCATAAAGCCACTTAGCGTATCACAACATAAGATAATAGAAAAGTACAGAAATTTAAGACATTTTTCCAATACAATAAAAGTCTCATAAAATGAAGCGGAAGTCTATTACACTTGTCTCAAACCATCTAATACTTGAAAGAGAGTTAGAGACACATCTTATGCTGTCATGCCCCAAGTCCCATTGAGACGGACAGGCACCCGATGCCTAAAAGGCCCAAGAGAACCAACTTATGTATTATGCTTTTTGTATATGTAACTATGACAACTATAAATCTTTGATGAGTATAGGTCAAGTGCCTTGATAAAATATCAACATAGATAGGCCCAAAATAAATGTACATATTGAAGCCTTAATTACTAGAAACAAGACATAACCACGTTGTACTTTGACATTTGGTCTACAAAGCCTCTAGAAGACAGACACTTATCTTATAACAGGACATGACCCCATCATACCCTTAACTAATACATAATCTCAAAAATATACTAGAGATTGGACAAAGCCTTGAAGCAATCTGGAGCTCACCAAAGGTCGTTGAGTATCCTATGCTTATATTGAGAGATTGTATTAGCTTGAGTACCTGGCCTATACATGTGGCATGAAAACAATATCCCCCAGGAGGGACGTCAGTACAAAAGAATGTACTAAATATGTAAGGCATAAAGTAACCATATGTAAAATAAGAGCTCAACTTAAATCAGGTACATATGCACAAATATTTTGTATAGATAAGGATAAGAGACAACCTTAGATTATACTTGTGGAATCACATACCTTACATTCACCTCTGCTTGTACTTGAGGAGTCATGTACATTACATTCACCTTTGCTTATACTTTTGGAATCATGTACATTACATTCATTGGTTATACTTGGGGAATCATGTACATTACATTCTTGGCAAAGTTTACTCATCTTTTCTTTATAGACTCTGTAGCATGTGACACAATGACCAGCTGATTAGTGGTAGGAGAGGATGACCCATGCTAGACATTTTAACTCCTAGGATGCGGTCCTCATAAATATACAAATCGGGATCGACCCATGCTAAGCTTTTAACCCCTAGGCTGCCACCTATAATAATATAGATTGGGATCAGCCATGCTAGGTATACCACCCCTGAGCTGCCACCCTTAAGCACAAAAATTAGGATCGGCCCATGCTAGGTATTTTAACCCCTGAGCTGCCACCCATAATTATATAGATTGGGATCGGACCATGCTAGATATTACCACCCCTGAGCTGCCACCCTTAATTATATAAATTGGGATCGGCCCATGCTAGGTATTACCACCCTTGAGCTGCCACCCTTAATTATATAGATTTACTTTACCTTGTCTCTTTAATCTTTGAGATTGTTCTTTTGATGTCCATTACTCATTTGAGATTTAGGACTAAATACTAGTGATGTGGACATGTTGATAGATTAATTGAGGCAGAAAAACAATAATATAGGAGGAAAATGTAACTTTGTTGTGCTACTTAGGAACTTATATGACTCATGAACTTCATTTGGGCACAAAGAACATATAGAGGTGATCCACGAAGGTGTGTGGCAACTACCTTACATGTAGTAAATGATTCATTCAGATTTATAGCAATTAAGAAAGTAATTCTTCTGACAAGATGCTTCATTTAAAACAGGTTTGGACATTTCACATGGGGGCATACAATAGCTTAGCACTTAGTAGAGACTGTAACTTCTCAAATGTAGAGGAAAAGACTATATAATATGATATGATAGCTAAAAACCTAGTATACGATATCAAATGAAAGAATGCATAAACATCCAAACTAATGAAGCCTGTGACAAAACCCAAATAAGGGTTGTACATTCCACGTAATGGGATATAAAACGAACAATGGACATAATATGCATCTAACATATAAAAACCTGTAACATGTATAATGTAGGATCTAATTGACTCAATGAAATTCATTTGACTTGGTGGATAACTCATGAAACTTAATGTTTAAAGTACCTTTGTCAACTGGTACTTGGAAGAATAAACACATCAATATTGGATAATGAACACGTATAGAAGTAGTCTAACATATTTTGAGAACTTGGATTATATAAGGAAGACCATTAGCTACATTGGAGATTGTACACACTCACATTGTATTTTTTACCATGAGGATCACTTAGAGATATCAATTTGTTGGTACACAGAATATAGGACTTCATGCCAAAAGATATGAGATCAAATAGCCTTACATACCTCAATTCCCAATTCATATAGCTTACGCAGTCTCAACCTGTCTTTTAACGTCATAATCTTCATCTTGGTGATCTTAATCTGTTATTCTCCTTCAATTAATTTTGTAACCTTCTATTAATCTTTGGAAGAGAGGGGCAGAACCTTGGCTGCCAACACATATAACTATCTCTATTTCACTCCCCTTGAAGAACTGTCCAATATACTTGAAGCAATAGAGGAGAGAAGGTGATCTTGTGGCTGCTTTGGAGAAACATAATGCAAAATACTTAGAACCCTAGTGGGAATATTGGGTGGCTGTTTCAGCTTGAGAGAGAGAGATATATGAACTTGAGAGCTTGAAATTTGGATAAGAGGAAAATGAGATATTTGTATCAGATTTTTGGCTTTAATAGGTTCACTTTTGCCACCTTTCTTGTACTTCATTTGCAGCCACCATGTGTCTTGAATTTAGGCCATACATTTAAGTAGGTGATGCACCTACTTTTCCATTAAAATTATTTCTTGTGGGCTTGGAAAGATTGGGCCTTGGACTGTCATTCTTTTTCATTTTTCCCCTTTTCTTGGACAGATTGGGCCTCAAACTGATCACTTAATTTAGGCCTCGATATGGCCCATAAGTCAAAGCAGGTGATGCACCTACTTGTCACCTAGTAGCTTAATTTAGTCAAGCAAGCACCTCACCTATTTTACACCATTTTCCATATCTTAGTTTCTTTACAAGATCTTAATACTAATACACACTTGTCCACTTATGACTTTAATATCAAATACCACCTTTTACTATCTCGAGTTCAAATATTTTTTCACGTTCACTTAGTTGTATATGTGTTGGAAGTTATGGGGTATTACGCATGCAAAATTCTAAACATAAAAGAAAGACATAAAATAAAAGGGTGATCAAGTCCTCGATACTATGAGGACTCACAAAAACTTCACTTCTTGATCTACTATGAACCTAGCCACGAGGATTGAAGTCAATATTGCCGAATCCTACATTTGATAAGAATGTAGGCAAAAGTATGCGTTAGTTTAAACATCTACTAAATATGATGGATAGCACAATAATCAACATAAGCATAATAGAGGCATTGGTCAACATAAGACATGTATCAAAATCATGACAGACAATAACATAAGTCATAAGCATAAGAGACATCATCATAAGACATAGGCAATAAGCATAAGAAATAACAACATAGTCATAGGCATAATCAATGCATCTAATTCATCATAACATAAGAGAAACACTTCATAAGTCGCCTAAAGGCAAGATTGTGCAATGCATGGACAAGACTCCATAATCCCACCCATGCTAAGCAAGTCACTTTAGGTCATCATTAATATTCATCATTAATACTCATCATTCTTTTGATGTCATCCTTAGCTTATTTCTCATAGACAAGGGAACCTTCACCTTTAGTCAAACATATCAAGGAAAGCAACTTATAGCAACAATCCAAGTTAAGCATACTTCATATAAGTAGACCTCATATCAAAACATACTTACAATACTTCCCTTGAAGTATTCTTTGGTTCATTATTCATGTTCATATTCTTATTGTGATAGTGGAAAAGCATAAGTCATAAGCATATTCATTACATAGATCATAATAGCATAAGAGGAACATATCATAAATACCCTCACAACATACTTGTGCAATGCATGAATAAGACCCCATAAATCTCACCCATGCTAAGTAAAGCTTCTTGAGTACCCATAGTTCATAATTCATATTCTTGTTGTGGGAATAAGCCTTACCGACATAGACCATGTGAGCTGAACATGGAATCCGGTGTCTACCCCACACAGAACATGGGTTGTCCTACTTGCCTAAGGTAGAACCATACTCTTGGCTTAGGTGGATCCATTAGCTAAGTAACCTATGGGGGCACATAGTTTATGGGATAAGGAGATTGCTACTAGAAACCCGGACTCAAGTAGCGTAGAAGGTTTCCATCTCATGAGACATACTTTGGGAACCCAGACTCAACTAGCGTAGAAGTAACCCATTTGGAAAGTCGAACTCAACTAGCGTAAAACTTCCATCTCATATTCAATATCCAGTCAATGCTAAGCATTAATTCCCATGGAATTCATATTAAGTCTTGACTTAAGTTCATATTCATGGAAGAATTTCTTGACACTCAACCTAACATAATTCATATGATAGCTCATTAGATCATGCATGGGAATAACCTTTCACCGTCCATGTCTACATATAGATTTAATAGGTGACAAAGCCTTTCAACTTTAGAATCATCATATTATGAGAAAACTATTCACATCATATCATATCCATACATAGGTGTGTATATGAGAATATCCTTTCAACAACACACAACAAAGTCATAATCATAATCACTTTACTCTCAAAGTGTTCTCAAAGCATATACATAACCTTTATAAAACATGCATAATATCATATCTTGCCCTTTAAAGGGTCAAAGCTCATATCAAATCAACACGTCTAGAATGACAACATTAGACAAGGATATAATCACAATTCAAGTAACCAAATCACTACATGCATAATCTCATATACTCATAATATAGGTTATGTGGAGAAAGTACTTCCACAACAATACCATATACAATCAACATACATAATAGCTTCACTCTCAAAGCTGTAACATCCCTAGTTCATTTCATATTAGCTTTTACCCTCAAGGCACTAGAAATCACATTCACACTACAAGGCTTACTCTCAAGCAATACTTAAAATGGTCATCATATATGCCTAATTCTCAAGACAATCTAACCAGATATTTCATTCTTAAGCAATTCTAATCATATATCATAATATAAACTCAATCTCATCACTACTAATCATGATTCATCATATAAGCCCTAATATATTTAATTCATGTCTACAAGCTTTAATTTTAAGCAATTCATATATAGGTGCTCTAATCTCAAGAAATTCATAAAGTAATTCATCAATCTTAGAAGGTCATATCTAATCCCCCAATTTCCCTTTTCATGACATAAAACCAAACTAGATCAATTTCACCCTCGAATCTTAGGTTAATCAAGAATACATGTATAATCATACTTAAAACATGTAAATACATCATAAACAATCATAAGAAATCATATTCCACTCTATTGGATCATAACCCATAACATTAGAAGAAACCCTAGTTTAACTTGGGGAATGCTTCTTCTAAATTGGGGAAAACATGGGGGCTTCATAGATAAAAGGAGTCCATGAATGAATAAGCCATCATACCTTGATTATAAAGCCTACCAATCTTGAACAATGGAGTCTTGACTTGACCTAGCTTGACTCTCTTCTTCTTCTTTCTAGAGAGAAGATTTTTGAGAGGGAATTGGGTTTCTTCTGGGGGTTTAGAAATAATGATTTAGGATGACTTAATTAAGGGTCTAAAGTATTTATATAGGTGGTCTAAACTAAGGTAAAACAACACCACTTAATCCCTAATTAATTTCGGAAAGACCCCTTAGTCCCCAACTTAACCATTTAAAAACCACTCACTGCCTCACCCACGGCTCGTACTGGTTGGGCGTGGGTTGGTGACTTCTGGTTTTTGGCCAACCACGAAACCCCCACCTACGGGGCTTGGACCCACCCACTGGGTGTGGGTCCTTCCGTGATCACTATTATGGGCACTTTTCTAGGGGTCTTCCACAAGGGCCCCTAGTTGGTTCTTTAGGGTTGGTACCTTGACGTTCTAACACGAAAACCTCTACTTTAAGTACGTGGAGTTATAATTATGACTCTAACCCCCACGTTAAGCTCTAGTTTAGCCTACTAGCTTCTAGGGTGTTACAGTATCTCCCCCTTGGGAACATTCATCCTCGAATGATGATCTAGACACCTTACGAAAGTAAAGACTCAAGACAAGCAGATCATCATGCATGCAACATCAAAATAATGCACAATTCAAAGGAGGAAACATCTACTCCATTTCAAACATATTCAATGCATCACAAGGAAGTAGGAACTACATCTAACAACCCATTATGCATGTAAACTCATCGTTTCTCATGTTCATAGGAGGAACTACCTTCTCCAAACTAAAAACATGCTCAAAACATCCTCAAAAAACATTTATGCAACAAATTTCCAAAAGCACCACTAGGCATGATCAACAATTTATCTCATGAAGCATATAGACAACTCTTACTCAATGCATAACAACATGAGGAAAATTAATCATAAAAATTCACATTCTTACTAAAATTGAATTTCTCAAGAACATACATAACATAAGGAAATCATGGAAAAACACATATAACACACATGACTCCCAAAATAAGAAAACTCAAGAGGAAATATTTGTTTCAAGCTACAGTAGGAGTAGAAGGTAAAAAATGAGGATAACGCGACATCTTATTGGCCCTCGGCCTCCCAAGTAGTACCCTCAACTAACACCCTCTCTAAAAGGTCACTCCTTAACTCTTTCGTGGAAGAAACTTCCTTGTTCTTCTATTTCTTAACTTGTCAGTCTAAGATCCCTACCGACATTTCTACATTACAGAAATTCTCTTTAACTCCCAACTCTTCTTAAGGAACTTATGAATGTCGAATCTCCAACACCCTTATATATTCAAGAGACATGGAAAACTAGATACACCGGTACCACTCATTAGGCAACTCTAGTTTACAAGCAACTTTACCAACTCCACTCAAGATCTCATATGAGGCTACAAAACCAGGACTAAACTTCCCAAACTCACTACACCTCTCAAGGTGAGATTTTCAAGCCAACCCAAATCATAAACATCAAGAACACTTAACGACCTTCTTATCTAACCACATCATCTCCCAGTTGGGAGTAAGCTTATATGGATTCTTCTAAGTATCATTTCTTTAAATTATAAGGTCAGATCAAGTCATCACTAAGCTTTCAAATCCATCATACAAGATGATTCTAAACCATGGTTTTGTCTTATATGTAATCTCGATGCATTTTTAGCCGAAAAGTTTTATTGTTGTAACACCCAGAAATTTTTTGAGCTTAGACTCGAACCATCCTTCATTGTGAGTAAGATTTTACCAAGGAATTTAAATTTTTCCTAAGTGTTAAGGTCACTAGATATAGCACCTTGATAGCCAAAGAGAACTAAAGAGAAAATCATTCAAGTCATTCCTTTATTCTTCTAAGTTTTGGGTCAACTTCAAACAACCATAACTTTTAGTACATGATGAGTTAGGTGGCCCATAAGATATCAAATGAAAGGTATTTGAATTATCTTTACAACACCACAAAGTTTGCTAAGTTTCGAGGTTGGATGAGTGAGATATGCCCTTTTGAAGTCAGGCTGTCCAATTAAGGAAAGTTACCCAAAAAAAGTGAGGGATATTTTGGTCTTTTCCTTACCCAATCAGATTTAATTCATTTTTAGTTATGTTTTAGGGGTCTAATATGATTAGGTTCAGGTTTATAATCCTAATATACTCCTAGGGTTTTAGTTGAGAGTTCAAGAAGCGAAAAGAAGAGAAAAGAGGAGAAAAAATGGAAAGGATCAAAGCATTCATCGAGGTTCTTGAGTTTTGTTGTGGATTTTCGCCATGGGTTTAATCCCTAAGAGGTATGTAGGCTTCCATAATGTTGGGTTTGTTCACCCACAAACCAATCATGTTAATTTCAGCTTTAAATTCTTTCTAGAAAGTTGAAGGTTTGATGTTCTTGAATTGTGTTCTTGAAATTGACTTTCGTTCATGAGTTTAGATGAGAGTGAGAAGAGTAATATACATGAGTTCCATATTGTTATATAGACCCTTGAGTCGAGTCGTTCATGCCCATAAATTCCGCATGAAATCCATAAGTTGAGTATCTTTGAGAGGAGTAGTATCCTCAAGGTCTAAGTCTTTAGTATTGAGCTCATAATCCTTTTGAGATTTTATTCCTAATCATGGGACTATTACATGTTACCCATGAAGTCTTTGAGTTAAGTTGTTCATGCCCATAATTCCGCATGAACCTTATGAGTTAAGCATTCTTGAGATGAGTAGTATCATGAAGTCCTTTAGTTGAATTGGTCATGCCCATAATTCCGCATGAACCCTATAAGTTGAGCAGTCTGGAGATGAGAAGTATCTTTGAGTCGTTGAGTTGAGTAGTTCATGCCCATAATTCTGCATAAACCCTTTGATTCGAGCATTCTTGAAGCGAGTGTTACCATTTAAGTTCATGAGTTCTGAGTTGTTGAGTCTCGAGTATTGAGTTCTATGTATGGTCATTGAAAACTAGGAATTGAGTCGTTCACGTCCATAATTCAGCATGAACTTTATTCTCAAGTCTTTTACGATTTTTTCTAAACTTGTATTAAGAATTGAGCACTTGAGTTAAGAAAGAGTAGAGTAAAGCTCATTTTCTTTAAAATGATATATGGGAACTAAGCGAGTGTTGTTCACGTCCATAATTCGGCATGAACCATATTTTAAGAAGTCTTTTACAAACGTTTTAACTTTGTTTTAAGACTTAAGCTTTAAGTTGAGTAAAGAGTAAGAGTAAAGTTCATTTCTTCAAAGATTATACGGGAACTAAGTATTCCCAAGAGTAAATGTTTTCACATTTAAAAGAGGAGGAAACTGAGATTTCCAAAAGAGTTTTGAGTAGTTGAGTAACATCTTTTTTTAGAGAAAGATTTTGAGTAATAATCTCAAACCACAAAAAGAGTTATGGTTTTAAATATATGAGCTGAGTATATTTTTGGGAGTAGTATTGAGCACCTAAATGGGGACAAGTTCAGATAACTCAAGTCTCCATAAACCATGTAGCTAACGTGGGCAAAAAGGGTCTTAATTTTTAGATGATTCCTTAATGCTTTTAAGCATAGCTTAGTGGATCCACTTAGTCGAGAGGTCTTATGCGTCTGGAAAAGTATAGGATAGTTCTGACAGCGTGGGTGAGACGTTATATCATCACATAGCTCATAGTGGTTATCGGTTAGAGAATCTCCAATAAAGTTATATTATTTTTTATTATATACAAATTGAGTTGTTATTGTATTCTTCAATACATTGAGTTGCTATTTACTGTTTTAAAAGCTTTCCTTATATTGCATATTTTATTGTCGCTTTATCTTGAGTTGAGTATCTAGAGTTGAGTAACTTGAGTTGAGTACCTTTGAGTTGAGTTGAGTATCTTTGAGTTGAGTTAAGTTTAGTTGAGTGAGTTGAGAAGAGGTAAGTGTGTTTCCTTATTATCAAGTTTAAGATTATGTTATGCTTTAGAATTCCCCTTACATGCTCGTACATTCCATGTAGTGAGTCATTTCGCCTGCATCATTTCATGATGCAGATACATGTATTTAAGATCATCAACAGGCGCTTCGTTGATACCACATGAAGTTCGAGTTAGCTATGGTGAGCCTCCTTGCTTCTGGAGGATGTCATTTTTTTTTTCAGTTTTGTTAGGATGTCGTGGGTATTGTCACGACTTCCATCTTTGTCATTTTAGAGGCTTCATAGATAGACAATAGAGTTTAAGAAGTATGTTTCATTTATTATGTTCAATGTTTTAAAGACTTGAGTTGCCTATTTCTGGCGAGTTGAAAATAATATTTTATTCAGAGTTAATCTTTTGAGTTAAAGATTTTGTAATTGAGTTTAATGAATTTTATTCAGTTTTAAGCTTTGTATGCTTGAGTTAGTAGTCCGCTTGTAGTCAGCCAGGATGAGGGTTTGCTTGTGGACCAGAAATGGTTCTCGAGTGCCAGTCACTTTCAAGGTGTAGGCTCGGGTCATTACAATGGGTGCCCATGAAGACCTTATTAATGACATGTGCATTGGTCCAAAGGGGAAAATGTTTGCATTTTCAAGTTCAAACGAGGCCCGATTTGGGAAATACCAAACGTCCCGTTTGACATACGCTATAGTCCATGAATTTTGAGTGATATGATGAAATAACGTGTTTTTGACTGAAATTTTTTGTGAGCGTCCATGACGACCTTATTGGGTTTGTCCAGAGGGGCTAACATCTGCATTTTCAAGTGCAAACAAGTCCCGGAACGGGAGATACCAAGTTTCTCATTTTACGTGTGTTATACTCTACGGATTTCGGGTGATATGTGATCCCGACGTGTTTCTGGCCAAAATATTATGTGGGAGTCCATGACGACATAAAAAATGGTGTACATTGGTCTGGAATAGAAAATGTCTATATTTTAAAGTTTGAACGAGGCCCGCAATAAGAAATACCAAATTTTACATTGCATATTTGGATTGAGCTTGGTGTGGACTTTCATGTTGATTCTCAAGGAGCACTACTTGTAAACATCTCTGTTGACCGGATTGATCTCGTATTTTACTTGAAGACAAACAAAAGTTTAATTTGGGGTGTTGATGAGTCAGGAATTTTGACTCATTTAGGGCTCGTCATTTAATGAATTAGTGACCTCAATGCCTATTTTGTGTTCACAACTGATGTTAAATTATTTATGTGCAGCCATGAAAGTTTAAGAACAAGTCAAGGAAATTACATTGCGAAAAGAAGCGAAAAGTTGGAAAAGCTTAAGAAAAAAAAGGCTAGCGCTCGCAATAGCCACTTGGCGACTTGCTGAATGAGCTTCTAGCTAGCCAAAAGGTCCAACGAGTTGGCTCATGAACTAAGCGAACTTGGAAAATGAAAGTGCACTTCGGCGATGTGTCGAATGGACCTACAAGCTCGATCGAGCTTTCCTAAATAAACAGAACAAGTGGATGCAAAAGTCAAGTCCAAATGGCAAGAAGGTGTGCGTATCGGCGGATCGCCAATTCATTCGGCGATCACGACTAACTTCGCTGATGGGAATGTGTACTTTATATTTGGAAAGTTTTTGGAAACATATAAATTGATTTCTGAAGAGAATGAAAAGGGTCTTACACAGATTTTAGTGATTTTTACATACTTTACAATACTGAATATTCTTTGAGAGGGTTTTGAGCTTATATATTGAGGTTTTAACATTTTAGTCTTTATTTTTTCATTGAGCATTGGAGATGTTGTCACTCCGATGGAACATCTTTTCGGTAATTATTTCTTGCTTTTTGTTATGCTTGGCTAAACCCCATTCCTTAGGGGTGTGACTATGTAATCGAATACTTAAATTAGCTTGTCGGTATTTTAATTGCTAGATTTACTGTTCTTTTTAAATAGGTTCAGTTATTTATTCATGTTTTCATTGATGAACTGATGTTGAAAATTTTGTTCTAACTTTAGCTCTCTATGCTTGCTTGTGAAAGTTTCTTAGAGTGGTGTAAATGATTGATAGTTGTATTGACTTGTGTCTTTAAAGCATAGCTTGATAAAGTAGGTTAAATTAAGGATTTGGGTTGTTTTGCAATGTTAAGCTTGTTGAAGTTCGAAGGAACTCGTTTGAAACATAATAGCTGACTGAAAAATGGTTGTTATAGTTACAATCCATCCTACCCATTTAGATTCAATGACTTAAAGGAATTGTTCATTACCCATTAAGTGAAATTATTATTTGATTGCTCATACACTTCTAAGGTTCCCTCTCTATTTGTTCAAACACCGCGTTAATTGTTTTTGTTAACAATTGATTACCAAACTCTTAATAATGATAATTGAAACTAATTAATTTACATTATGTTGCATTTTTTTTATTTCCATTTCTACAAGAAATTAGAACACTTTCATACTTCGTATCTGAATTCTTTTTTGTATCACTCCTTGTGGGATCGACCCCAAATCACTGTTGGGTTTATTCTTGTTAGCAGGAGCCTACACTTTGAATCATAAGAAGTGTAGTTGAGTGTTATCAATGTGCGTGACGACCTTATTAATAGCGTGCATTGGTATGGAGGGGAAAATTTCCGCATTTTCAAGTTCAAACGAGGTCCAGAATGGGAAATACCAAATTTCCCATTTTACATGTGCTATAGTGCATTAATTTTGGGTGATATCTAATCCCATTGTATTTTTTGCCAAAAGTTTTTGTGGGCGTCCATGACGACCTTATTAATGGTGTGTGTTGGTCCGGAGGGTCAAACATCTGCATTTTCAAGTTCAAACAAGGCCTAGAACAGGAAATACCAAATTTTCCATTTTATTTATGCTATAGTGCATGGATTTTGGGTGATATGTGATCCCAATGTGTTTTTGGCCGAAACATTTTTTGAGCATCCCTAAGGACTTTATCAATTGCATGGGTTTATCAGGAGGGGCAAACGTCTACATTTTCAAGTTCAAACAAGCTGCGGAATAGGAAGTACCAAATTTTCGTTTTACATGTGCTATAGTGCATGAATTTTGAATGATATGTGATCTTGATGTCTTTTTGGCTAAAAATTTTTGTGCGCATCCATGAGGACATTATTCATGGTCTGCATTGATAAAGAGGGGCAAAAGTCCACGCTTTCAAGTTCAAATGACGCCCCGAACGCGAAATACCAAATTTCTCATTGTACTTGTGCAATAGTCCATGGATTTTATGTGATATGTGATCTTGACGTGTTTTTGGTGAAAACCTTTTTCTTCGCATCTATGATGACCTTATTAATTGCATGGGATGGTCCAGAGGGGATTACATGTGCAATTTTAAGTTCAAATGAGGCCCGTAATAGGAAATACCAAATTTCTCGTTTCACGTGTGCAATAGTCCATGGAATTTGGGGGATATGTGATCCCGACATGGTTTTGGCCAAAAAAATTTGTGGGAGTCTGTGACGACCTTATTAATTGTGTGCCTTTGTCCGGAGGAGCATACGTCTACATTTTCAAACTCAAACAAGGCGCGGAATGGGAAATACCAAATTTCTTTTTTTACATGTGTTATATAGTCCATCGATTTTGGGTGATATGTGATCTCGACTTGTTTTTGGCGAAAATTGTTTGTGGGCTTCTTTGTGACCTTATGAATGGGGTGGGTTTGTTCGTAGGGGCACACAACGGCATTTTTAAGTTCAAACTAGGCGTTGCAATGGGAAATATAGATTTTTTTTAATTTTTTGTGAGTTATAATCCATGAATTTTAGGTGACATGTGCGCCCAAAAGATTTTTTGGCCGAAATATTTGTGGGCGTTTTTGACGATCTACTTTATGGGGCATGTTAGTTCGAAGCCACGTAATTCATTACATACTTAATGATATGGTAGCATATGTTGTTTGCCTTTAAGAGAGGCAGTCATTGATTACATTATTTATTAGGTAAATTTTTGGCCAAATTTTTTTGTGGTCATCTGTGACGTCCTATTTAATGTGTTGGTTCAGTAAGGCAAACATCTTTTAAAGTTCAAACCAGGCTTGGAAAGGGAAATATGTTTTTTTTTTCATTTTTCGTGTGTTATAATCCATTGATTTATATTGACATATGCGCGCAACAGTGTTTTGGGAAATATTTTTTGTGAGCATCCATGAAGACCAGCTAAATGGCGTGCTTCGGCTTCGAGGGGCAAACATCAGCATTTTCAAGTTCAAACGAAGCCCAAAGTGGGAAATACAATTTTTTTTCTATTGTTTTGTGTTAATTACATGGATCTGGGGCTTGGACCACCCAAAATATTTTTTTGAAAAAACTTTATGAGTGTGATCCCGCCGTGTTTTTGGCCGAAATTTTTTGTGGGTGTCCATGAAAACCTTATTAATTGCGCGCATTGTTACGGAGAGGCAAAAGTCTGCATTTTCAAGTTCAAATGTCCGAGTTGGGAAATACAAAATTTTCCAATTTACGTGTGCTATTGTCCCTAGGATTTGTGTGATATGTGATCCCGATGTGTTTTTGGCCTAATTTTTTTGTGAGAGTCTGTGAAGACCTTATCAATGGTTCGAGCTGGTCTAGAGGGGCAAACAAATGCATTTTCAAGTTCAAACAAGGCCCGGAACATGAAATATCAGATTTCTCATTTTACGTGTACTAGTCCATGAATTTTGGGTGATATGTGATCTCGATATGTTTCTGGCCGAAGTATTGTATGGCCGTCTGTGATGACCTTATTGATGGAATGCATTGGTCCAGATTGGCAAACTTCCGTAATTTAAGGTTTAAACGAGGACCAGAATGGGAAATATGAAATTACCCATTTTACGTGTGCTATAGTCCATGGTTTTGGATGATATGAGATTCTGACGTGTTTTCGGCTGAAACTTTTTGTGGGAGTCTATGAAGACCTTATTAATGGCATGCGTTGGTCCGGAGGGGAAAATGTTTGCATATTCAAGTTTAAACGAGGTTCGCAACAGAAAATACCAAATTTCCCATTTTACTGCCTAATAGTCCATGGATTTTGAGTGATATCTTAAATAACGTGTTTTTGGCTGATTGTTTTGTGAGAGTCCATGATGACCTTGTTGGGTAAGTCCGTAGGGGCAAACGTCAACATTTTAAAGTTTAAACAAGTCCCGAAATGCGATATACCAAGTTTCTCATTTTACGTGTGTTATAGTCTATGAATTTTGGGTGATATGTGATCCCGACGTATTTTTGGCGGAAATTTTTATGGGCATCCGTGATGACATTTTTAACGGCGTGAGTTGCTCTGGAGATCAATCATCTATATTTTCAAGTTCAAATGAGGCCTACAATGGGAAATACCAAATTTTCCATTTTACGTGTAGTCCATGGATTTTGGATGTCATGTGTCCGACGAGTTTTTGGCCGAAATTCTTTGTGGGCGTCCCTGATGACCTTATTAATCGCCTGAGTTGGTCCGGAAGGGCATAGGCTCTGCATTGTTTAGTTCAAATGAGCTCCAGCAGAGTAAATACCAATTTTCTCATTTTACGTGTGCTATTGTCTATGGATTCTGGGTGATATGTGATCCCGACGTATTTTTGGATGAAATTTTTTGTGGGCATCCTTGAAGACCTTATTAATTGTGTGCGCTCGTCAGGAGGGGCATACATTCGTATTTTCAAGTTCAAACGAGGGCCGCAATGGAAAATACCGAATTTCTCATTTTACTTGTGCTATAGTCCATAGATTATTATATGTTATCTCAGCGTATTTTTAGCCGACATGTTTCGTGGGTGTCCATGAAGACCTTATGAATAGCACACATCGGCATTTTAAAGTTCAAACGAGGCGCCGCAATGGGAATTACAGATTTTTCTATTTTTCGTGTGTTATAATTCATTGATTTTGGGTGATATGTGCACCTAATATTTCTTTTAGCCGAAATTTTTTCTGGGCGTCTTTGAAGACCTATTTAATAGAGTTTGGAGCCACCTAATTCATTACATGCTTAGAGATATAGTTGTATACACTGTTTTCCTTAAGGAGAGGCAGTCATTGGTTACATTATTTATTAGGTTGTTTTTTGCCTAAATTATTTATGGGTGTCTGTGACGAGCTATTTCACAGTTGCTGCATAAATTGGGACAAACAATGTAACATGTATGTTGTTTCAAAATCATAACATAAGAGAAACACTTCATAAGTCACCTCAAGGCAAGCTTGTGCAATGCATGGACAAGACTCCATAATCCCACCCATGCTAAGCAAGTCCCTTTAGGTCCTCATTCATATTCATCATTCTTTTGATCTCATCCTTAGCTTATTTCTCATAAACAAGGGAACCTTCACCTTTAGTGAAACATATCAAGAAAAGCAACTTATAGCAACAATCCCAGTTAAGCATACTTCATACAAGTAGTCCTCATATTAAAACATACTTACATTACTTCCTTGAAGTATCCTTGGTTCATTATTCCTGTTCATATTCTTATTGTGATAGTGTAAAATCATAAGTCATAAACATATTCATTACATAGATCATCATAGCATAAGAGGAACATATAATAAATATCCTCAAAGCATACTTGTGCAATGCATGAATAAGACCCCATAAATCTCACCCATGCTAAGTAAAGCTTCTTGAGTACCCATAGTTCATAATTCATATTCTTGTTGTGGGAATAAGCCTTACCGACATAGACCATGTGAGCTGAACATGGAATCTGGTGTCTACCCACACCGAAAAGGGGTTTTCCTACTTGCCTAAGGTAGAACCATACTCTTAGTTTAGGTGGATCCATTAGTTAAGTAATCTACGGGGGCATGTAGTTTATGGAATAAGAAGATCGCTACTAGAAACCCGGACTCAACTAGCGTAGAAGGTTTCCATCTCAAATAGCGTAGAAGGAACCCATTTGGAAAGCCGGACTCAACTAGCGTAAAGCTTCCATCTCATATTCAATATCCACTCGGTGCTAAGCATTAATTCCCATGGAGTTCATATTAAGTCTTGACTTAAGTTCATATTCATGGAAGAATATCTTGACACTCAATCCAACATAATTCATAAGATAGCTTATTAGGTCATGCGTGAGAATAACATGTCACCGTCCATGTCTACATATAGATTCAATAGGTGAGAAAGCCTTTCAACCTTAGAATCATCATATTGTGAGAAAACTATTCACATCATATCATATTCATACATAGGTGTGTATATAAGAATATCATTTCAAAAACACACAACAAGGTCATAATCATAATCACTTTACTCTCAAAGTGTTCTTAAAGCATATACATAACCTTCATAAAACATGCATAATATCATATCTTTCCCTTTCAAGGGTCAAAACTCATATCAAATCAACACGTCTAGAATGACTACATTAGACATGGATATAATTACAATTCAAGTAACCAAATCACTACATGCATAATCTCATATACTCATAATATAGGTCATGTGGGTAAAGTACTTCCACAATAATACCACATACAATCAACATACATAATAGCTTCACTCTCAAAGCCTTAACATTCCTAGTTCATTTATGTTAGCTTTTACCCTCAAGTCCCTAGAAATCACATTCACACTAAAAGCCTTACTCTCAAGCAATACTTCAAATGGTCATCATATATGTGTAATTCTCAAGACAATCTAACCACATGCTTCATTCTTAAGAAATTCTAATCGTATATCTTAATATAAACTCAATCTCATCACTACTAATCATTATTCATCATATAAGACTTAATCTAATCAATTCATGTCTACAATATTTACTTTTATGCAATTCATATCTAGGTGCTCTAATCTCAAGCAATTCATTAAGTAATTCATCAATCATAGAAGGTCACATCTAAGCCTTCAATTTCCCTTTTCATGACATAAAACCTAGCTATATCAATTTCACCCTAGAATCTTAGGTTAATCAAGAATACATGTATAATAATACTTAAAACATTTAATTACATCATAAATAATCATAATCCACTCTATTGGATGATAACCCATACCATTAGATGAAACCCTAGTTTACCTTGGGGAATTCTTCTTCTAAATTGGGGAAAACATGGGAGCTTCATGGATGAAAGGAGTCCATGAATGAATAAACTATCATAACTTGATTATAAATACTACCAAGCTTGAACATTGGAGTCTTGACTTGACCTAGCTTGACCCTCTTCTTCTTCTTTCTAGAGAGAGGATTTTTTAAAGGGAATTGGGTTTCTTTTGGGGGTTTAGAAGTAATTATTTAGGATGACTTAATTAAGGGTCTAAAGTCTTTATATAGGTGGTCTAAACTAAGGTAAAATGACACAACTTAATCCCTAATTAATTCCGAAAGACCCCTTAGTCCCCAACTTAACCATTTAAAAACAACTCACTGCCTCACTCACGAGGCCTCAACCACGGAGAGTGGTTTGACCCACGGATCGTGCTGGATTGGCGTAGGTTGGTGACAGCAGGTTTTTGGCCAATGATGAGTCCACAAATTGGACTCATTTAGGGCTATATTTTAATAGAAATTGTGTCCTCAAATGCTTATTTTATCTCAATAACTGATAAAATACCTTGAGTTTCAGGTATTTAGACTTGGAGACAAAGGCATGGACACAATTGAGCAAAAAGGAACAAAGGAAGCTAAAAGAACAGAGAAATGAAGATTTGCGGATCACCGAAGCCATTCGGCGTTTCGCCAACTGATCTCACCTCGCCCTTTGTTCCAGTGTGCTGAGCCCTGAAAGAAAGGATCAAATCAGCGCTGTGAAAAGGAGCTATCGGCTTGTCGCCGAGCAGTTTGGCGAAGTAGTACTAGGTCGCCTTATGATCCAAAACATGATGATGTTGAAGGCTAACGCAAGACAGCAATGAACTACACCAAAGGGTGAATCGCCGAGTTGATTGGCGATTCCGACTAATGTCGTTGAGTGATCCGCAGCAGCACAAATCTTTAAAAACTATAAATACTCGTTTACTATCAGATTTTTATTATAGAATTTTGAGTTATAAGTTTGGAGAGGGTTTTGAAGAACTTGAAGATTCAAAGGGTTTCATCTCCAAGAATTTGGGCTTGGGTCTTTTGGATTCTTCAATCTTAACTTGTATGAAGACTTAAATATCCATACCCATTTGAATGCAAACTCATTTTGGTATAAATTTCGATCTCTTTCACATGTCTAGCTAAAACCCCAGTTCTTGGGGTGTGATTTTGTGAATATGGGTTAGATTAGTTGTTAGGTCTTATTTGCTGATAGTTTAATCGTAGTTTAAATGTGATTTCGTTTAGTAGTTGTGGATGAACATAATGAGATTGTAGTTGCAAATACGATTTCATATATGTGTTTTCAGCTTGCTCGAGAGAGAGGTCATAAAACTAAGCCTACTAAATTGATGGCCGGTGGGAGTGGGTCGACATGAGGTTCAACTCGAAAGAGCGAACCCTAGTCTCATTCCCGGACACTCAACTTGAGAGAGTGAGTGGGCTAAGGCGGAGGCTGTTCTTCATGCGACAAGAGGGTGTTCGAGAGAAACCCACTTGAAACGGGGTAGGTTGCTCGAGAGAGAGCTTATCCCCATTAAAGTCTAGCCTAGTCACAATTATTCTATGAATTCTCTATGAAAAGCATGTACCCAATAATCTCATTTATCCCGTATTCCTATCACATCCCAAGAATCCCGTCTCCTTGAGTAGTACTTTTTGTATTTTTGCTATTTTTACTTACTTGTGACAAAACCCCCATTGTTAATTGACGCTTGTGTCACCCCCTTTGATTTATAATATTTTTAATCGATAATATCTTTAACTATGACTAATTAGAACTTAGTTTTATTTTTCTATTAGTTCTCAAAACTACTCCCTGTGGGAACGATCTCAACCCTTGGTTGGGTTACTAAACTATTGTATGATCGTAGACACTTGCATTGGAAGTTGTGTCTTCATTATGCAAAAATCAAAATGGCGCCGCTGCCGGGGAGTGGTGTTAGTTGAGAATTTTTAGTTAAGTTGAATTTTGTTCTTGTTAATTATAGTTGAACTTACTTAATTTTTAGTTTTGGTTTTTGTGTTGTTGTTTCGAACAGAAAAATTGAGCATATCTGCTAGCAACGGTGACCCAATAGACCACCCTCCTCTGAAAAATGATGATGCTAAGTGATAACATCCTAAGTTTCAATAAATTGGAGGGTGAGTTAGTTTATGAGTTGTGGCAAAGGTTTAAGTCTCTCTTGCAGCAGTGCCCGACTCATGGAATTCCAGATAAAATGCTTCTGGAATGTCTCTACCCAGAGCCGGAAGAGGGGTTGCCTTATGAAAGTGAGGCAAACCCCACTAATGGAACTTAAGTGGGGACTTGCATCGTGCCACGACGTTAACTAAGGCGCTGCTTGGGAGGCAACCCAAGACCCCTTATCGCTTTATTTTTGCTTTGATAAAATAATAGTGTGTTGATTGTGCAGATGGAAGTGTGAAAAGTGATCGAGAAGTGCAGATTGGCGAGTAAAAGGTCCGGTCGGCGACCCTGACCCAGATCACCGTTGGACTTAAGACAATTTTACATTGGAGTCTTTAAAAGTTGGCAAGCCCAGGAAATTATTGGCAAATCACCGACCAGGTCAGCGATCCTAATCTAATCCGTCGTTTGGACCCCCACATCAACTGAAGATTCTGTAAAAATCAGTGAGGTAAGTGACCACTTGGCGTGTTGGTGAGTGGGTCGGCGAGCACGATTAATGTCACCGAATGGGTGAGAACTGGATGGTTTCTTAAAAGGCCAAAGGTTTAAACTTTCAAGCTCTTCACTTTTCCTCACTTTCAATCATCACAAACTCACACCCGTACCTCAGTTTCTATATTTTTGCTATTTTAAGTATTTTCGTTGTTGATTTGTGTTCGGAGTGGATTACATTGCCGCCTAGCATTTCAAAAGTATTTTAATCGGCATCTACGGTTAGTTTTCCAAACCCCGAATTTATTTTTAGAAATTTTGTACTCATTTGCATTGATCTTATGTTAGTGATGTGTGTTGAGCCTCTCTAATCTTAATTTATTTTGCTTATGCCTGTGAAAATCTTGCCTGTAGTGTTTATATTGTTAAAATCCCGTATTTTTATGCCTTAAAATCAGTTAAATCTTGTGGGGTTGTACTTGCATGTTGTTGAGTCTAGAGGGGAGAAGTCTGAGTATCCCGAAGATATGGTAAAGACCAATATTGTCATGCCACCCCGGAAAAGAGCACGGGATATAACAATAAATGAAGGGGGGTCAAATCCTTCCAAGAAGGGAAGACAAGAACCTCCACCTGGAAATAAAGGCAAGGGCAAAAGGCCCACTTCTAACAGGAAGACCACTATCAGAGATCCTAATGTTCCTTCGTGGGCCCGGGGATTCAATGTAGTTGTGCAGGCCTTTTTGGCGGATACACCCCTTGCAGCTCCTAGTGGGTCTGGTACTGCTCTTTCTTCTGAGGTGAGTCCGGGCACTGATGCCCATATTCAGATTGCTACATCGGGCACTGAGACCCCGATAGATGGAGAGACTACATAGACAGGACTTTTCCTTACCTCCCTCTCTGTCTAATATTCTTTTACTTTTGGATACTTTTATTTGCATTTGAGGACAAATGATTTTGTTTGTGGTAGGGTGAGGCCCACACCTTTTGTGTGCTACTTTTGTTTATGTTTGGTGTATATATTTGGGCAGTTCTATTTAAAATTGTGTTAATACTTCTTTTCTGTGGATGTTTGAGCTTGTGGTTCCTTTTATTTTCAATTGCAAAATGATTTTGACCCTTCCGAAATTTTTTGAATTTTTCGCACATTTTTGCCACCCTTTATATGCTCGTGTGTTGAATGTGGCTGTTCCTTGGCAAATTTGATGTAACAACCCTCAAAATGAAATAGGATAAAGTAGAGCCTCACATGGGTTTTATGCATTAATAACTTTTTAAAGTAATGAAGAATAGCCTTTTTAAGTCCATTTTAAAGAGTTTGGAAGCCAAACGTCAAGGGATGACCAAGACGTTTGGAAACTAGTCTTTTACGTGTTGGTGTGTTCTAGTATGTTGTTCACGTTTTTATGTGTTGTTTGGAGTCTAAAATCAGTGGAGGTGACCCTAGTGTCTTAATAAATGTTTTTAGGGTCAAAACGTTCGGATACGACTCCCCGGGGGCCACCCTAAGGGTCCCCGAGGAGGACCCCAACCTTGGCCAAGCAAGCTGCCAAGGCAGCTTGAAGTTGTGCTTGGAGGGAGCATGTCCGCGTCGCGGAC
>JAJONS010032538.1:0-14589 GCA_029582315.1 Solanum tarnii x Solanum tuberosum
TTTAATAATGAATTAGAAGATATACTAAACCAAGAATGGTATGAAATAGATTTACAAGATCTATATTTAGATAATGAAAGAATAGAATGGTATGATTTAGAAATAAATTCAGATTAAAATGAATTATGAATATTTACAATATTGGATAGAAGCTATGGAAGATATAAAACTATTAGAACAATTAATGGAAAATAATTTACATATGTACCAAAGAACCCAAGATATGTTATATCTAGAATACATCATTAAATAATATAAAAGAAATATCAAGGTTAAAATCCTTAGCTAAAGAATATTATAATAAAACTTTTAGCTAGATATAAGATTAATTCCGCACCCCCGAAAAATGGTAAATTAAATAATTGAAATCATTTTTGAAAAGGAATCCATGACTTGGAGTGAAACTCTAGCTTTTTGGGGGAATTTCAAGTTGTGAAATTGAGTTTTGAAGGGACTCTATGGGTGAAGGCTACCCATAGATGAAAAGATACCATACCTTATTGAAGATTCACCACGAAATTGAGGAGAAACACTTAATTCTTCAACCCTAGCTTCAATTCTCTTCTTCTTCTTCCTTGGAATTCTAGAGAGAGGATTTTGGGGGAAAGTTGGTTATAGATTTTGGGTCTTGGGATTTATGAAGTGTATGGGTTAGTTAATGACTTAAAAACTCTTAAATAGGTGAATTAATACTATACAAAATGACTCCACTTAATAATATCTAAAAAGGAAATTACCTAAAGACCCTTACCTTTGGCCGACTAGGACAACATTGTAGGCATGATCCACAACCATGACCCACGGACCGTGGGTGGGACCACGACTCGTCCTGGTTGGGTGTGGTTCGTGGTCTGCAGCCTATTGAGTGGGCGCTTGAGCTACGAAGCTCACCCATGAGGTGTGGATGGACCTACGCCCTGTAGGTCCCATCCATAGGTCAGCTTTTTGGGCAGTTTTGGGGTTAGGCTTTAGGGTCCTCCTCAAGGACCCTGGTTGGTCCTTGGGGAGTCGTACCTTGACGTTTAACCCCTAAAACCTTCATTCTAAGTTTGAGAAACAAGTTTGACGACTCTAACACTTACGACAAGCTCTAGTTAAGCCTACTAACTTTCGGGGTGTTGCACTTATCCACCGGACTTAGAATGAGAAAAGTAACCATCACTAGTCCTTTCCCTCTTAGAATCTTTTGCCTTTTCCTTGAGATTTTTCTCCTCAATTTTTTGGGCATGTATCATCAAATGAGATAAATCCATTTCCTTGATCAACATGCTGGTACAACATTCTTTGAATAACTAATTTGCAAACACCTAAGACAAGCTTACTCATCTTTTCCCTAACATCGGCAACCACAGTTGGAGCATACTTAGCCAATTGAGTGAACTTCAAAGCATACTTCTTCACACTTATATTGCTTTGTCAGAGGTTAATGAACTCAATCACTTTCGCTTCTCTCATTCCAAGAGGAAAGAAATGATCAAGAAAATGTCCCTTAAATTCCTCCCAATCAAGAGGATCCGTATCAACCACACTCTCACCTTTCAGTTGTTCAAACCACAATTGAGCAACACCTTGAGTTGGTAAGCAGCCAACTCAGCCTTCTCAACCATATACAATCCCATCATATCTACTATATTTTAAATCTTATCAATGAACTCTTGAGGATCCTCATCAACCTTAAAACCATGGAATTCTGGCCGATTAATCCTAGTGAAGTCCCTTTTTCTTCCCGCGGTCTTACCCACATTTAGGTTCACGGGAAAATTAACCTCACTATTAGCTTGGGATGTCTTGGCTTGAGCCAACACTTAAATAGAGGCTCGAAATTTGGGTCACTTTCTCAACCAAAGGATCAATCGAAACTTGAGGAACCTCAGGATCCACATTGTCATTGACCGCATTCCTTCTCATATAAGCTTTTCAAGGGGCCATATCTTGAAAGGTACAAACACAATTTAGGAGAAGGATCTTTATAGAAATATACTCTATGGAATGACATTAGAGTAATGAAATAAATAAAGTTTCCAAAAAGCTTTGTAACTATTTATTTATAAATGTGGCGTACTTCAAACTTATGAACAAGACTCTACTCAAAGCGGCTTGTTAGACATCCTAGGACCTTTTTCTAAAACCTTGTTCTCTCAATGCCATGTTTATCACGAGCCAAAGTACACCCTAGAAGTGACATGGCATATAAGACCCCGAGAGAACCTACAAAATCCACTTGAAATACATATACTCATAGTAATAGACAAAAGTAAAGAATCTCATATTAAGGAAAGAGTTTGACAATTAATAACATAAGTCTAACACAATCTTGACAAGCCTTTCTACTACGTCAAAATAAATAGTTGGGACGTAACCCGTACACCACGTACAACATCCAAAAACATAAAAGACATAAGAAAGCAACAAAGGTGACCTAGTCTTTGGAGTATGAGGAGTCATCAAGTCTTTAAATCTCTAGGTGCTCACTACCCACGAATGAAGAGAGAGGATTTGTTAAGCCCTACGTTAGTGAAACAATGTAGGCACAAGTTCCCATTAGTACATAGAATGGACTAAGTATGAGGGATAGTCAATAAAACATGAAACATGATCTTTAATATAATTGAAAATATGGAGTGCATGACCAGACTAAACATAGTAAAAGCCGTTTCAGATACATCAGAAATCATGAACATGGTCAATAAATCTTAAATCATAAGGAAAGCTTCATAAAACATTTGAAAGTAACTTAGTTAATTTTGTGGGATATTAGCTTTCACCGATAATACACCATGTCAGTTATACATGGATTTTGATTTAACTCCCACATCGAGAAGGGAGAGTCTACTTTCCAAGGTACAACTCAGTATTATAACATATGCTATATGTGGATCCATTAGCTAGGTCATTTAAGGCAAACCTACGGGTGCACATAGTTTAGAACTGGAAGTTGCTACTAGAGACTACGCTATTTGAGCTTGATACGCCCAAACTTACACTTCAATTAAGAAGTATAAACTGTCGAAGTCAATTATAGAACTCAATAGGAGTTGAGGTCGATTCCACAGGAAATTTACAGAAGAAATAAAATCTCTAACGCTTTTATTCAATTGTGGTTAATATTTCTGAGAAGATTAAGTTATGAAAAGTAAAATTTGGGTTGTTTGTATTAAAGTAACCAATTGTTAATTAGATTCACAATCAATAAAAGCAAAAAATAGTTCAATATTTAAGTAATTGATTTAGCGAGACTAGGATTGTGTTCACCATGACATTTATTTCACTCTCGAATGCTATACGAACAACTATTTTTCAATAATTATCATATGGTCCTAGCAATTCAGATACATATAAATGCTTTTCAACCCTATTAGATGAGTTTCACTCTAATCCTCTCGGTCTTAGAGTGCTTTGAAGTTTACCCTTGCATAATTGTTAAGAAGGTTATCTTCTCTCGATCTCCAATCTTCAAAACAAGTTAATGGAGATTAATTCTGGCTTTTCCTAATTATCACTTTTCTCTCGAACAGGTGATAAATACATGCAAGTTCTAATGAGTGAATTGATTAGAAAGTAGTCATTAGGGAGGTAGAAAGAACATATGCATTTAATAATCAAATGTAACTCGTATTTGAATACATAGTTATGTTTTAGTGATGGTTCCCACAACCCTAGTTGTGGTGTTTAGCAGCTCATTATTTCAAGAAAACCAATAGAAGATATTATTGAAAGCATAATATAAGAGACTTACAATAATAGCAAACCAAAAGATTCTTGATTATCAACACTAAACCAAGTACACAATTTTTTTGACCCAAAGTAATCGACATAGCCAAGTGTTAAAAAATGGAAACTATCATTTCTCAACGCTCATAATGTCTCAAGGTAAAATATGTTATCCAAGATAATGTTCAAAATAAACCCTAAGTAATTAAAATAGTCTTTAAAACAAGTCCTACTCGAAGTAGGACTAAACTATCGCAAAACTTCACGGGTAGAGTGACGACTCGTCTAAGGGTAGATGACTCGTCAATCCCTCTGTGATCCCAAACTTAGACAGTGTGGGTCTTCCTTCACTGGTATTATTCATGAGTAACTAGAAGGCTCATCTTAAGCACCACGTCCCATCTAGTGCTCCGTGGAGTTGCGCTTTCACTTCGGTGGCTACTGATTTCACTACCTCTCTTCCACGAGCAGCTGAACGACTCGTCACCTCAACCACAACCCGTATGGGGCTCCGTGGTCTTCAAGATAAACTTAGGCATCCAAAACTTTCACTGCCTCTCTTCCAGGAGCCATCAAACGGCTCGTCAACTAGACCACGGCCCGTCTAGGTTTCGTGGTGTTGACTTTTACTCTACTTTTGTTCCTTTTCCCTATCTTTTGCATCCAAGTGTTTCACCTGTTCAAGCATCAAAGTAACCATCATATCCGCATAAAAAAGCTCAATTTCTTGCACTTATCCTTAGTTTTTAGTGTCAAATGTGCTATGAGTTCACGTTACATCAACACCCTCAACATAGAACCATTTCTTGTCCTCAAGTGATGAAAAAGAACAACAACCGATGCTCAAATACAATGGTACACATCTAAAATATGCAGTATCTTTCTCCAAAAAAAATTTCATCCAAAATCATTTATCTAACATGCAAGGATAAATGGATGACATCCCATTGCACACTATTGATCATGCTTATATTAGTACCAATTATTAGTTAACCTAGCAATTATTAAATGTAAACATAGTGCCCTCACAATAAAGAAGCCCCTCACACATGATATTTGGGACTAACGAGTACTCTCACTCTCTAAAAGAACTTCTAAGATTGCTAGTATACAGACCATAGGCTTGCCCTTGTTTTCCTCGCTTCAACTATCAAACAACCGGAATAGGATCACTATAGGACTTTAGTGGCTTGTAGCATTGGCTTTGGCTGGGGAGTGAAACATTTGGTCTATGAGTGACTAGATTACCTCGCCTCTCCAAAGTTCTTATTAGCACACAACTCTTATTCTAGTGGGCCAAACTTCTTTTTTCTTTAGCACATCTCGGCATCCACATCATTTCTTTTCTTCTTTTTTTTTTTTTTTTGTAACTACCATTTACTTGAACAATTCAAACATCATTGTGGTTTCGTGCCTTCAGGATAACCAAGGATACGATATTGCTAAGCTATTTCTTTTTATTCAGGTCATGGCCACCCTTAACTTAGGCTTTTGGCCTGAGTTGTGGCATCGTGCCTTCAGAGAACCAAGGATATGATATAAACATGGTTACAACAAAATTAGCTTCAAGGCTCAAATAGGGTTCAAGGGTTCATGATTTAATATGGTAGTTGTTTTTGGTTAAAGTGGACTTAATCAAACAATGGCCTATGATCCTGTCCTATCAAGTTATTCAACGATTTTAGCAAGACTACTTGGGAAAGTTCTAGCTTCTATCTACAACATTAGAATTTATACAAACCTCACACTCACATGAAACATGCTTACACCTTCGGTATTCAGTCAACTAATTTATGTCCTAGCTAGCAATGATCAACACACAAGTATATGAGATGTCACACAAAGAGCCTAACAGTCAATTTTCAGATTAAATATGTCTTTCTTATAATTCACACAAAACACAAAACTAAGCTACTGCTATCAATTCACACACACAAAATGCCAAACAATCCACATAACAAATCAACAAACCAACATAAGAGCCAACCTCCATGCACTAACGACTGAGGGCAGGTTGCTCAACCACCCTTCCCCAACAAAATAGACTTTTCCTTCAAAGTAGAAAATACAAGGGCTGTGAGGAGGGGTCATACCTGCGATGTTCTAGGCATCGGTAGTTGAAGGGATGTCGGCACCCTCATCAACGAGTACTCGCTTTGGTGTAGGGACTGTGTCAGGACATCTACTATCAGCAGGAGTAGGAGGTCTACTAGATAAGGCTCTAGACCTCATTGAATCATGTTGTTGGTTCTCTAAAGCTTCCTTCTCTTTAGCAGCTCTTTGGGATTCTCTCCTAGCTTCCTTATCCATCCTTCTCTCTTCCTTAGAAGGTTCTTCATAGTGCTCCAATTCACGGTCTATATCTTTCCCCTTGCTTGCTGATACGTCCAAACTTACACCTCAATTAAGAGATATAAACGGTCAAAGTCAATTTACAGAACTCAACGTGAGTAGAGGTCGATCCCACAGAGAATTTATTTATAGAAATGATTTCACTGTCCCGTTTTACTCTAATGTCGTTATTATTTTCTAAATAAACAATTACAGAAAGTAAAATTGGGTTTAGCGTTAACATTTTGGTAACCAAAGTTGCAAACTTTAGTCAAATTCAACAATTAACAAAATATCAGTTTCGAAGTTGTTTCAATAATTAACTGAAACTAGGATTGTGTTCCCCATAACGTTGCATCTAATGTTCTTCCATAATTGAGTTTCAGGCAATTTACCTCTACAAAATACATAGAAGTTAGCTATATCTGACAATTCTCAGTCTACTCAGAAAATCTTCACTCAATTCCTCTCGGTCCTAGAGTGTTACACGATTTACCCTTACCTACAATGGTGTGTAGATTCTTTTCTCTCGAACTTAAACCTTAACTCCATTTCATAAGATTAATTTAACTTTTTCCTAACTATCATTTTTCTCTCGAACACATGACAGATACAAGCTCACTCTAATGCGTGCACTCATCAGAATACATAAATAATGAATGCTAAATTACAATTTGTAAACATAAATTGCCTTTCACTCGTTTTACGAAATTACGATTAGAATTAGGTCATGGATTCCACAACCCCAGTTGTGGTGTTTAGCTACTCATAATTTCATGTAATGTTCAGAAACATAGAATGAAAACATGTTAGAAAGTACTTACAAGAATAAGCAAATCAACCACCACTTTGATACTTCAAGAATCGGAAAACCGAACTTCAAACTTAATTCAATATCCACAATCAAAAACCAAAAGCTATGAATTATGGAAACTTGTTCGTCGTTCAAGGTAAGATAAGATAAAACATAAAAAGGACCTAATTAATTCAAATAAGTGTTTTAAAAAAGAGTCCTACTCGAAGCAGGACTGAAATGCGAGCAGCTTCAGCTTGACGGTTCATCACAAGCTTCACGGTCTGTGACGCCTCCCGTAGTTTATTCTTGGAGTTCCCAAAACTTGGGTCTTCAATGCTTGTACACTGGATCATCATCACGAGCAATACCATGGATCGTGCTAGTGACTACGACCCGTATAAATGCCCGTGGTCTTCACTTGGTCAATTCAATCTTCAGCTTCTTGTACTTGTTCACTGGATAGCCTTAACGATCACCACCACTGGCCGTTAAAGAGACCACGACCTGTGAGGCCTTCCGTGGTCTTCACTTGAGTCGTGTTTGCATTTTGTTTCCACAAGACCCATACACTAGTTCCACTGCACAGGCACTACAATGGACCATTGTGATGACCACGACCCTTGAAAGTGTCCGTGGTCTTTACTTGAGTTCCACCAATGTGTTATCTTCCATTCCTTCTTACTGGTTCCATTTCACAAACTTATTCACGATTAGTCATGATCTTTACGACCCATCAAGGCATTCGTGATCTTCACTTGGTTCCAGTCATTTTCACTCTGCATTTTCTTCTCATTTTTCTTGTTTCACATTCACATGTTTTACCTGAACAAACACAACCAAATGCATTATATCCACATAAATGCACTCTATTCTAGTATTAATTCTTAGTTTTCAAGCATCAAATGTGCCAAGATTTCATGGCACATCAACACCCTCAAGTTAGAACCATTACTTGTCCTCAAGTGATGAGAAAGCAACACATTCAGTCCTCAAATCATTCAAACACTTTTGAACTTACGCAACAGCTATCTCAAGTACAATTTGTATCCTAAACCATGAATCTAACATGCAAGGAGTAATATATGACATCTCATTACTCATAGTCGATCATGCTTATGCGTGTGAACTATCAACTAACATAATCTACTCTCAAATGCAATCACTGTGTCCTCACACCAAAGAAGTCCCTCACTCATGATAATTGGGACTAAGTACTATGCTCGCACTCTCAAAGAACTTCTAACAGTAACAAAAAACTACCATAGGCTTGCCCTTGCATTCTATGCTCTATCTTGCAAATACCTGGAATAGGATCACTGTAGGACTTTATTGGCTTATAACATAGGCTCAGGCTAGGGAATGGATATTTGGGTTCATGAGTGACTAGTCCCTTGGTTTTCGAAAGTTTCGTTTCCACACATCACTTTTCTGAGCGATTCCCTCTTTTTTTTCATTTCAGCACATCCCAACAACCATTATTTTCCTTTTGGCTTGAGTTGTGACATCGTATCTTCGGAGACCAAAGGATATGATATTTACTGGTAAGAATAAAGACTGATTTTTAGGCTCAAAATCAGGTTCAAGTGGTAAGCTTTTTATTTGGTTGTTCTATTTTTGTCTTTTTAATGGCTTAACAAAAATGGCCTACTGATCCTTTCCAATCTGGTTATTATCAGATTTAAGCAAGACTACTCAGGCAAGTTCTAGTTTCTACTCTTTGCGTTAGACTTCAAGCAGGACTTTCAAACACACATGACACATGACTACATTATCCAGTTTCTTGGTTCACCAATTTATTGATTAGACTAGCAATACTCAACATGTAAGTATCTAAGATGTCATCTAAAGATCCTAACAGTCAAATTTTAGATTCAGGTCCTCATTTTTCACAGACTAGCTGTTGCACAGCTCAACACACAAACACCAACACAAGACCATTTTTCATAGTAAGCACAGAGTCAACCTCCATTCAGTTAGAATGGCAGGTTCCTCACCACCCCCTCCCGCCCCAAAAAAAAGACTTTGCCCTCAAAGTCAATAAAGAAAACAATACAAGGCTATGAGGAGGGGTCATACCTATGGCGCTCTAGGCCCTGGTAGTCGGATCAGCGTTGGTACCCTAATCAACGGGTGCACTCTCAGAACTAAGCATATGATCAGACTGCTACCACTTGTCGGGAGAAGTACTCCTTTACCAGAAGCTCCATCTATCAATGCATCTCGTTGTTGTTGCTCACGTGCTTGTTTTTCTCTAGCTTCCTTCCTTGATGCTTTTAGGGCTTTCTTTTCTTTCCTTCTTTCCTTCTGGACAGGTCAGTAGGTGTCTCCTTACCAGATTCTCCGGCTCTATATTTTCTCTTGACGGACTTACTCTTGCGTAGTTCACCCTAGAAATCTTCAAGTGATTGAGTGGAGGGTGCCTGATTTAGCAATTGCATCAAAGAATCTGGCATGACCAAAGTGGGTACCTGTACTAGTTGTTCAGCCTATTTAGCAACTTGAGTTTGCATCTCGGCCAATTGTGATTTGAAATCTTTAGTATCTACTGAACCGGCTGCCTAGAATCGATCCTGGACAAGGTTCTCCAAACCATCCATTCTGTCTTTTAAGACAGCTAGCTCCTTCTGCATCTCATCTTTAATCTCTTTCTTCGTAGCTAACACATCTTTCTCTATTAGCTGAGGCATCTGGATTATAATTTGGTCGACCAAGGTCCTGGTTTAGCGCTGATCTGCAACCAATTTCTCAAGAAAAATCATAGGAATAGTGACATAGGTACCTGGAGCCTGTGAGGCGGAAACTAATGATGGTGGTGCCTCTATAGATGGCTGGGATGATTGCCCCTACTCTGGCCCTCTGTCTGCATATGGAATATCAAGTGGGACATGAGGAACGACAGCCAAAGTACCTATAACTCCAAACTTGCACCAAAAAGATGGTTCGCGACATCCTTGATTTTAGAAACTTGGGTGAGAGAATGCTTCACCCCACCTGTTAACTAGCTTGTTTGGGGGAATGTTCGCTTGTCGACATAATTTCCCTATCAGAAAGGGAAATGGAAATCCGGCCCTCTCATTCAGTGCCCTGTCTCGTAGCTCGTTCGCTATGATCCACCCCACATTTACCGGGTAACCAGCCATGAGGCATGCTACCAAAGAAGCCAGTGAAGGAGACAAGGTGTTATCATTAGTTGTCGGTCTCAATTTCACATGGACAACAGCCCACCACACCTTGGGTGGAAAAGATAGTGAAACTTTTGTAATAAGTGTTGGCGTCATTCTAACCCAAACTCCATTCTCCCCATCTATAGCAATTTGCTTTGCAATCCAGCGCAAGACCTTCTCTCGAGAACTCTGAATCTCCATAGTAGTATCACTGGTGACTTCATGATGTTTGCCCTAAAAAAGGCCTACTGAAGCTGGTGCAGAGTTTTCTGGGCCATGGAACATCCTGTTAATAGTAGCCTCAGAGATATCTATCGATTTGCCTCAAACTATAATTGAGTTGAGTGGACCCTAGGTAATGGCTATGTTTTTCTGTCCATGTTTCGTAGTCTCTGTTTCAGCAACAAAGTTCATCAGTGTAGCTGCATAAGATGAATAAAACTCTCTGGCCAGGTGGCTAGAGTATTCTCTAGGTGCATTGTTCATCCAGTTGAACTGATGGAACTGAAATGTCGGGGAACGCCTTGATATCAACTACCACCACCGTAGTCTCAGGCATGAATGCTCGCTTCTTGAAGATGCCATTCTTGGTCACACTACCATTGTTGAAGAATTCTTCGGACCGGTTCACAGTCCACATAGAGCGGTAATAGTCAATCAACTGCTATCTCGCTGCAAGATCAGGTTCATGGACGTTCACATACATCACCATGGTATCTTCATTGGTGATCACTATATCATCATCTATAGCATCTGTCTCCTCACGTACTCCAGTTTCATCTTCTGTATTTATCGCAGGTGGAGAGGTGTTTGCATCTTCCTGAGAGCCACTTTCAGACTTTGCATTGCCCTCCGAATTATCAGCTGACTGGCTACCTGAACCAACATTAGATTCACTATTCGATTCTTCACTGCTACCGGAACAACTACCTCCCTCTTCAGACTAGGGAGGAGTGCCCTAGAGAATAGCCCTCACTGCTGTGGATCTAGTAGCTCGAGGTGGATGATCGTCAGGTGTAATATTCATATGTACCTAAGAACTACCATACTCAGAGTCGTTATGACCTTATAATTGAGAAGTAGTGGGGGGAGGGGGGCAGGTTTGGCTGCATTCTTTCTTCGGGGAGGCATAGTACCTGATAATTACAAAACTCATTAGTTATGCAAATCAATGAAATGACACACTATCGGGTACTCAGACTTCCCCTGTGTAATTACATCGTGACACCTTGATGAGTCCACAATTTGGACTCATTTAGGGTTATATTTTAATAGAATTAGTGTCCTCAAATGCATATTTTGTCTCAATAACTGATGTAAACCCTTAAGTTTCAGGTATTTGGATTGAGAGACAAAGATTGGACGCTATCAAGCAAAAATGAACAAATTGGCTAAAAGAACGGAGAAAAGACTTACTGAGGATCACATAAACTATTAGGCGAGTCGCCGAAAGGTCCTAAATCCTGCCGAATGTTCTAGTGTGCTGAGCCTTGAAGAAGAAGGTCAAGTCTGCGATGAAAAGGAGCAATCGGCGGGTCGCCGAGAATTTCTGCAAAGCAGCACTCTATCGCCCAATGCCTCAAAACGCGAGAATGCTGAAGGCAAAAACAGAAAGGCGATGAACCAGACCAATCGGCGGATCGTCTAGTGTGTCGGTGATCTTGACTAACTACGTCGAATGGTCCTTCGTAGTACAAATTTTCAAACAGTATAGATACTTGTTTAAATTGTTAGATTAGACATCAGACTTTAGAGAGATTTTATTTTGGAGAATATTTTCAGTTTTAGTTCTTAGAGTTTTTGGAGACATTGTGCTTGAGCTTGAAGATTTGAAGATTTTCAATTCCAAGAAATTGGAAGTGGATCTCGAAGAATCTTCATCCTTGACGTGTTTAAAGACTTTATTCATCGTACCCACTTGATGGAAATGTAACACCCCGCACGAAACTAGTATGACCTAGCTAAGGCTTGACTGAATCTAGTAGGTTGACCTAGAGCCTCATATGTTAGTTTATCGTTGGAACCATGTTTAAATGATGAAAAAATGGCTATTGAAGTTAGTTTGGTGACTTTTAGAGGTCAAACGTCAAGAAACGACCATGACGTCCGGAAACTAGTCTTTGGTGCTAGTGTGGGTGCTAGTGTCTTGCCATGGTGTTTGGTGTGTTGTTTGAGGTCTAAAACCCATAGGAGTGACTCTTATTCATAGATGGACATGTTTAGGGTCAAAACTACTGGGTACGACCCCCCAAGGACTACCCAAGGGGTCCTTGAGGAGGACCCAACCTTTGGCTAAAAGCTGTCAAAAAAAGCTTGACCCATGAAGGTCATTGACGAGGCGTCAATTGATCCACGCCCTGTGGAGTGAGGTCGTGGATCAGGCCTGCAACTTGACTTGGTTCCCTGCAACAGGGAAGCCCTAGTCACAAACCACGAAGAAAGTCCACGCCACGTGAACCCATCAACGGTCCGTGGATGGGCAAGCGTAGGTGCTGCCAATTTCCAGCCCTTTAGTTTTAGGTTGGTGTTTTGGAGTTTAGTTGATTGATTGATTAAGGGTTTATGAGGTTGTTTAGTTAGTTAGTTAATGACCCTTTTAAGCTAAAACGACCCTAAACTAAGTCATGAAATCGTTTGGAAACTAGACCCTCAAAACAGTCCGCTAAAAAACTTTATATGGTCATATATCATAGCTCAAAACTAATTAGGTGTGCCATTACCTATCCAATGAAAGGTCTCTGAGTCCTCTTTCCAACACCACCGAGTTTGCCCAATTCCGATCTCAGAGTAAAAAGTTATGCCCGAAATAGTGAAGCACTGTCAGAACTACGAAGGCCAAACTACGGACCGTAACTCCACCTACAGACCGTAGGTGGAGGGTGTAGATGCTGCCAGTTTTATGAAGTTATTAGTTAAGTTGGGGGTTAATGTTTTAATTAGTTATTGAGTAGGGGTTAAGGGAGGTCGGTTAGGTGGTTAATTAATGGACTATATAAGCTAATAAGACCCTAAACTAATCCATTAATTCATCACAACTTAAGACCCCCAAATCTAACTCAATTTCTTTTCCCCCCAAAACTTCTCCTCTCTAGAACCCCCATTGAAGACCAAAGAAGAGATTAACCTAGGGCTTGAAGATGGAGTCTTTCTCAAGGGATTTGTCATGGATTTCTACACCTAAGGTATGAGAGTTCTTTATCCTTGGTTAGCTATCACCAAGGAGCCCTTTCAAAGTGTTTTCAAAGTTCCCCAATTTTTAGGTTTTCAATCCAATTCGTGGGTCTCTTTCTAAAATAGATTCCATTGATCTATAATGGTTATTTATGATTATATATGAATGTTTGTGGATGAATTCATGTAATACTTATGGTTTTTGAACAATTCCCCACAAGACCCATGATTTCCCCTTCTTTCTCCAATTCTAACCCTAGTTGTGTTGAATAGTGATTGAAGGTTATGAATTGAATGTGATGCTATGTAATTCATGTTTGTATTATGATATTACCCTAAATTATGTATGATTACTATGGAATTAGGGTTAAGTCTTGAATGGGGCCTTCAAGGTTATGAGGTGGTGATATCAATGTGATTCTTTATGTATTGTTGAATGTACTTGCTTAATTCATGTATGATGAAGTTGGATGATGGTTCCCTCTTCCCTCTAACCCTAGTTGGTAATTGAGCATGTTATGATGATATGCAATGCAAGTATGAATGTTGTGAGATGTTGGTATTATTGTTGTTGTGTTGAATTGAAGGTAATTCTTGTTAACACAATATGAACATGCTATGAGTAAAAGTGTTTTATGTGAAAGGCTTTCTCACGCATGTACACACACACATGAATGAATGAAGCTATTGCTAATGTAATGAATGTGAGTCTCTTGAAAGGTTTCCTCAATTGTACTCTAAACTAGTCTATGTTATGCATGGTATGATAATGTGAAAGGTCATTCTCACATGATGAAGGTTCTTGATGAAAGGTTTTCTCATCTATGAACTCTTGAGATTTTATGACTATATGAGGGGTATTCCCCTAAAGGTATTCTATATGACCTTAAATGGTAAAGTAAAGACTAATGACTACTTTAAAAGGTGAATTACTTAGATTGTAATGATGCTATACCTAATATGTTGTTGTGGTGTTGATGACCTAGTTTCCTCATCCTTAACCCTCTACACTTGAATGAGCTATGAAGTATGTATGTTATGGTATGATTGCTATATGAATGAAATGAAGTTCTCACGATTATAATGCAATGTAAAGTGAAAGGTTTACTCACTTGCCAAGTGTTTCTAATGTGAAAGGATTGTTACTCACTTATGAACACATATGAGCTATTATGGTAAGATGTCTACATAAGAGTCTAGTAAAGGTTAATGTGAACTTATGTGATGACTAAAGATGATTACAAAAGGGAATTAGATGCTTAGCACTGAAAGGGCATGTAAATGAGATGGGGGTCTCACGTTTAGTAAGTCCGGCTCCCCACATGGGTTTCCTCACGTTTAGCAAGTCCGGATTACCCACGGTATGTGTTGTCTCATGAGATGGAAACCCCCACGTTTAGTAAGTTAGGGTTTCTA